>SNQJ01S0038897.1:41081-56477 GCA_010110895.2 Picea sitchensis | reverse complement strand
AGTCAATATGAAATTCCAATAATGTATATTTACCACAACCAAGCTCTTCTTATTCTTGGTAGTTGAGATTCTAGAAGAAACCAAGCAATTAACACAAGTATTTCAAGAAAAAATGTTTTCCATATTCACTTCCATCAATACACATCCCACACTCATCAGGAGAAATAAAAAAATGTACAACCCCAAGAACTCTTTGATTGTATCATCTTTTAATTTTGTCAACTTTCCATAGTAAAGTCATAAACAAGCCTTGCATTCCTGAATTTGGGACAAGCTTTAATATTGATTGTAAAATCATCATTATGTGAAACCAACTAATAGTAACCATTAGTATAAAACCTTGATTTTAGTAATCAATTCTTCTATTGTAAACCACCATCCAAAAGGTTTTTAAACTTATTCAATCCAGGCATGTTGTGCTCTATGTGATGAAATCTTTTGACAATTCCTTATGCACTTAACCTTGTGTAACTTGGCAGAGATAACTATGAAGCCCATAAACAAAGTGCACCACATATAATCAGGGCACTGAGATACCAAGAGAAAAAAAAATGTTGCACACAAACTACTAAATCAGAGGGCTTTACTTGAGTAAGAATAAGATGACACTATAACCACACAAATGAATCCTAATAAATGAAGTAAATAAAAATTAAAATTAGTGATCGATACACTATATGGTTGAAATAGAATAAATTGAACAAGTACCAAAAAATAAAATATCAGCAAAATCTACACACACAGCCTAAATTTCAAAGAAATGCACTCTTTGTTCCTCATATTTGAGATAGGAAAGTTTGTAAGAAGCATTTGTATTTGTCATTGAAAAAGATGAAACAAAAAAAGAGAAAATGAGAGAAAGGACAAAAGCCTAAGGAATGAAAAATGCCAAGTGATAGAATTGAACCAACACCTATTTTGTAAAGTTATTGATGTTTCTTTTCCAAATTAAGTTTCTAAAATTTTTGAAGTTTCTATTCTATAAAATTTTATTTGAAGGGACCTAGAGGATTAATTCATCTGTAAACACCTCTATTTAGTATCCCAGTTTGGGAACATTTCTTAATGTAGAATTTTGTTTCATGAAACCCATACAACTACAATAGATAAAAACAACTATTATGCATTCCCCCTTGTGCCAAGGTGGATGCAATCTATATTTAGAAAGAAAAAATACTTCAATATTCAAAATTCCAAATAAAACACATGCCAAAGACATGTACCAACCTTCATAAATTTTGGATTGATGACTACAACTTGCTTTAGTCCATTTGTCATTTTCAAACATTGCACTAAACTCAAATTTTTCCAATGACCTTGAGACCTTGCAGTAAGCTTTAAGAGGGCATCATCAATGAGCATTTGACTTAAAGGATGCACCACGTGTACTTGTTCATTTTTTACTGCAGTGCACAACTACTTGCAAGATTCTAAAGTGAGAAAAGATCTTGCAGGGTTAGATAAAAAAGTGAAAAAGGAGTATCAATGCATGCTCTTCCATATAGTTCACCTTGCAATGCTCAACATTTCCTAATGCCAAATACAAAACATACCAAATACAGGTACGAACCTTGGTAAGTTTTGGAATGCAGTCTACTACTTGCTTTACTCCATCTGTAGTTTTCAAACACCACACTAAACTCAAATTTTGCAAATGACCTTGAGACCATGAAATTTTGTTTATAATCCAATTGCCTAAAGGGTCTTTGAGTCCATTTTGTTACAATCCCAAGGCTTATGTTATTTATTTACTGAAACTTTCATATTCACATGGAATGCTAGGAATGTTGAAATGATAGAAAGTTGAAACAACATTATAATCAACAGGAAGTGACAATAGCAAATGATGATTGCATCTATGACAATGCCTCAATATTTCCAGGAAATAAGTTGTTACAGTCTGAAAATTTTACCCAAAAGGTACTGTGACATTATATACACTTTCTTCATTTGTTTGAAAATATTTTAAAGCAAAAAATCAAGACACCCATAAATATGCAAATTTTCACATTACTCATTACTTTAGCTGGAAATATAGACTTTTCTAATGCTTGCATTGAATACTTGATTCCAATGTCTACAACACTGAAATTCACTAGATCAATTAAATTCCATTGTTCATGGAGCTTGCTTTGAATCTCCCTTGAGTTGGCCTTTGTTGGCATGCATTAAATGTACACTCGTATATATGCATGATAGTCTTTGGATTTCTGAATGTTTGGATCCTTACTGAGAATTCTTGATTCATCACACAGTAGAAACCATTAAAGAAAATAGACTAAGACTTGCACAAACCTAATGTTTCAGTTATCTATAAGAGTGTGTCGATGATTTTTACCTAGAACTATTTCGAGGCCTTTCTATTTCCTTCACTACTATGAAGATACGTAAATTTTACACAGAGAGCACTAGAACATAAATGAAACACAAGGTACTCTACTACATTTAAACTCTTCCCACAAAATTACCCAATAATCAGATCTACAAAATAGATGTGTCACTACCAAATTTATTGTAAGTGTACATCCATAAGGATGTGAATGTTCCTAGTTTAAAGACTAAAGATAGGTTGTTGGTTGCCTATAGGTCTGGAAACAATATTTCCCTTTGCCAATGTCCCCTTGCCTTAACACAATTCCTTTTATCCTTAGAAATAACCTACAATGATGCAATATCTGGGTGCGCAGGTCTATGTGTGTGCTTGATATGTGACAGGTTGATTGGTCAACAAGTAAAGTGGGTTAACTTGTACGTTTTGGGCCTTTTGGCATGTAAGTTGTGGATTATGGATTATTTTAGGAAAATAGGAATGTCCCTACGTGTTCTTTTGTTGGTGATTTTAAAAATTGATTATGGTGTGGGTTTAGCATGGTTTTCAAGGTAGATTTGTGCCATTCAACCTTGGAATTGTGTCACTGACATAATTGTTTGTGGCAGGTTTTGAGGTTACTTTGTCAACAAGCAACCTAGGTTTACTTATTGGTATCAGTGTTTACGATGACATAGTTTTTGTGTATGTTCATTGATCAATTGGACAGGGGTTTGACATCATATCAACATGTATTGACATAAACAATAATGCTTAATAATGCTTCTATCAATGTTCATAACTAGGGTATTGATTGTAGATCTGAAGGACTTATAAACCAATAGGGTGGGTACTACCAACACTTGATAATGCTTCTACCAGTGTTCATAGTGAGGGTATTGATTTCACATTTGAAAGACCCATAAACCAGTTGTAAGGATACTATTTTCATAATGATTTCTAGTTTGTGTTAGAGCTAGTTTGGAGGGCACAAAGAGAAAATGTTGATAGTTGATTAGTTATAATTGTTAAGGCATATTTATAAATGGGTTTTGAGTAGACATATATGTAGATGCCAATTCTGTTCCTTGTCATATCTTGTACTTTGTTCTTGCATCTAGTTTGGAGACCTTCATAGGTTTATAGATGCACCCAACATAAGGCCTTTTCACTGCTAATATGGATATTTTTCAGGATAGATTTAGGCACGTTCATATAGGGCCTTGTCCTTCTTTTACGTTGGAATTCTTGGTTGAATTTATGTGCCCTTCACATTTGATTTCTATTAAAGATTCATAGGGTCTTCATGGTCTATTTTTCTACACCATTTTGTTGTCTCTTGTATTTGTTGTTGGAATGTGTATGCGACAGAGATAGGGATCCTTCTTTTACCTGTTAGTTTTGAGATGTGAGTTTGGCATGCTTTCACCACATACTAGCGCTTCCATGAAGGGTTTATGACATAACCATTATGAGGTTTCTTGTGGTTTGAGTGGTTATTATATAGGATAAGATAAGGTTCTTTATAGAGTCCAATATTGGTAACTTTATTTGGATTGGAATTGGTACTTGTTATTCAAGCTAAATTGGTGTGCTTTATGAGGAGAATTTATACTTTTTTTACATGGTATTTTGGGCAGAGATAAGATAGAGATGTGGGTGCATTCATCATGTTCTATGGTGGCTAATAAATCCCTTTACTGTATGTCATATTCATTCACCTTTATCACTTTTTCTATGTGTTGTTTTGAGTCTCCCAAGGATGATATTTTTGTATGAGACTAATTTAAACACCAATTTTGAGGGGCTTTATTTCCACATGTGGAGCGTTTTTATATTGTAAATTTAGGAACCTTTGTTTTGGAAGATGCATTGGAATTACTCTTTCCTCATTAGTGCACCTTTTATCGAGATCTTTTCAGATTTGGTGTAGGAATTTGTCATGATGTGGATTTTCTTGTTTTGGACCAGCTAGAGAACCTTCGAGTTCACCTATATAATGTTTTTTGGGTGGTTTTTCCTTGGAAAATTTGAGTACATCTTGGGATGATTTTGTGTTTGATAGTGATCTTTGTGGCCATGTTCAATGCTTATATGGGAGTCATTTTATTGAATGTTTAGGTACCTAGTTGGAGGATATTTTTCAGCTTTGTTGGAGGTGTTTATTCATCTACCCTAGGCACTCCACATGAAATCTTGCTTTCTACATGCTTTTCAAAAAATGACTTCCTCTAAAATCTAGAAAATTCATTTGGAATTCTTATGGTTTGATGCACCGTCTGCCTTCAAAAATACTATTGGTTTAGGGAAACAAACCATCACATTATTTAGCGGACTCTGATACATATTTGACCAATCATCTCTGTTTAGATTGTGCAACCTGTGCTTTTCCAAGACTCTCTAATCTTTCCCAACATGCTTATCACCCTTTATTTTCAACTCCTAAGAAGAGTGGTTTTTATCTTCTTGAAATTTAGAGGTAAAGATCCCTTGTCCAATTCTACAAGATTCTTACATGCATTGAAGATGTAAGGGTGCCTAGCAACAATAAATGTAATATTAGATGGATAACACAAATCAGCCACAACATCATCAACATCTTGTTTCAGTACAAGATTTTGAAGCGAGATCAGTGTTGTTGACCTACTTAATTTTACTGGATTAGATGAACCTCCAACAATGATTGAGGGAAATGAGGGAACAAGGGTATAAGTCCTTGCAATATTATTTTGAATGCACTGCTTCTTGTTTTGTTTTATTCTCTCATAATCCTTTCAAGTATATATTTAAGTTCTGTAGACACCCCTTTGTAGCATTCAACACCATCCCCATTATCATCAATAATAGACAATAGGTGTTCCATCACTCTTTCTAAACACCCAGAAAATAGATGGACACGTAATTTGCATTTTAGATGTTTTCAAGGGCTAGCCAATTTTTTCACATGTTTCCTTCCTTCGATAGTTGATTTTGGAGATGCCATGGTAAAGGTTTCACAAACCAATCTGAGGTGAAACCTAAGCTATAGACTGCAAACAACAAATACTTAGAATGAGTTCCAGAAAACCCCTGAGAAGGATTATTTCTGATAGGGGAGAGGATGATTGCCTCTCTAGAAGAAATTTTCTGGAATCATACACGCGACTGACACTTCCTCAGCTAACGTGTACACATGGGTTGTGGGAAGGTAGGGCACGGGTACATGCGTGCAGACCTTATACAAGCCGCGTGTACCTTTGTGGGTCTCGAAAAAAAAAATGTGGTCAAGCAAAGAAACTAGAATCTCTGTTACCTCAGACTTTTGCAGAAACTTTAAAAACAAGGAATGAAACCAGTTCTTAAAAATACCCAAGAAAAAATATTCCAAGAAACCCTAGAGATCCCCAGTGTGGAAGTTAATTCAACAAACATTTATTGATGTATTGTGGATGAGGGAACCTCTGCAAGTATTTTATCCTCCTCGGTTTGGAAAGTCTTGGGATGTCCCAAGCTTGTGTCTGCTTTGCATGAGCTATTGGCTTTTGACAGACGTCCTAGTGAATATTTGGGGATTCTTCCTCAGTTGCCTATCTCATTAGGTGGGAAGACTGTCCTTGTTGATGTTATAGTGGTGCAAGGCCTGTTAGATTTCAATATGCCTCTCGGGCGTGATTATGTATATGCTATGAATGTTGTAGTGTCTACGCTCTTCCAAGTGATGCATTTCCCTCACAAGGGAAGCATTGTCACTATCGACCAACTGGCATATGATAATCACCATCCTAATTCAACATTATTTCAGACTACCCCTTTATATGTTCCTAGCGTTCATGTAGACTCTACCCCGCCACAGGTTAATTATGTGGCGTCTTATCCTTGGTGTTAAATTGCTTCTGAGCAGGAACAGATGCAATCATGTGTTCCCTCTCGAGACTTGGAATCAACAATTGATCCATTGGTGTATCCAATGGGGGCATGGGAGCCCTTGATTCCCCCTCTTGGTCCAAGTAGGCTTGAGTATCCTTCTGAGTCTGATCTCGTTGTTTGTAGATCCTCAAGACCTCATGCTCGTGACTCTTCGTTGATAGACTCTGTCAGTCCTGGCCAGAACCTCCATCATCATATGGAGTATGGTCAGTTTACTTCACCCTTTGGGATTGTCGACCCTTGTTTGCGTGATTTCTCGGATTTTGAATTGCCTTCAGATAAGGCTATCCTTGAAGACATGACTACAGTTTCTATACTGTAGGAGGACTTACACCGTGGTTTGTGTTTTCTTCCCTTTTGGGAGACTTCCCAAGTTGACTATCGAAGAGACTCCTGGTCTAAGCCTAACAGCAGGCTCTACCTGAACCAGTTTCATACATGAGTTGTAGCCCCCATGGAGTCTTCTTTAAGCCCTTTTCAGACTCCCTAAAGATGAAAAGATTGTCGAGTGACCTTGTTTCTTCACACTCGTTAAATTGGTCCAGAAGAACGTTCCTTACATGGGTCTTCTTTTAAGCCCTTTTCAGACTCTCTAAACATGAAAAGATTGTCGAGCGATCTTGTGGCCTTTCACGCTTGTTAAAATGAAATTTGAAGTCACGTCTATCTAGTGGTAGTTTACCCCTTTTTCAGTCCGGACGGTCAACTGTACGAACAAAGGTATACTCTATGGAACTTCAGTTCTCTAGAAGAGTACCCCCAGGTATCATTTTAACCCTTTTTCGGGCCTGGGGGACTAAATGTACGAAAAAGGAACCCCCACAGAGTCCATAGTTAAGATCTTTTTAGACTCCCTAAAATTGAAAAGATCATCGAGTGACCTTATTCTTTCACACTCGTTAAAATGGTCCAGAAGAGCATTCCTGATGGAGTCCATAGTTAAGCTTTTCTGGTCTGCAAAACCAAAGATTCTGGGTTCGATCCCCAGTATGGTCGCCAATTCTATTGTGGGTGGGAAATCCCTCCTATAGACTAGCACTGAGGGTTTTATCATGCATGCAGAAATGACCTAAAGATTCTTACTTTTTACCATCATCCCATGCCTAAAGCCCATTACTCATATGTAAATACAAGGCTCAAGAGATTAAGTTGACGCACCTTATTTTTTGTGTTTTGATGTCAATCCCTTTTTGCGCTTGGTCGTTCTTTGACTGCAACTCTCCTCCCAATGCTGACCTGCATTCACTAAAGACAAACAAAGAACTCCACATGCATTTGATCTATGAACTAATGGTTATATATTTAATCAATCATACAATCAATATTCCAATAATGACAATCTCATATGGCGGGACGGGAAAATAAATTCTTTTATTAACTTCACAATGATACCTTACAATGATAAAGTCGACCACTGCTCCTCGATCCTGGTCCTAGGATCTTCTTCCATTGTCTTCCAACTGCTTTTCTCTATACTTCTCTTTTCACAAGGATGGCTAAATGTTGGGACAAAGGGGATGCTTAATCGGGTATAGTTTCTTTACTATGATTATCCTCTTTTCAAATGGGACCCCTACCCCTTCTTTTATAGGCTAGAAGGAGCTAGGTATTTGGTCGAATGTCTGGCCATGCATGGTTGAAAGGTTTAGTTAACTTACCCAAAGCTGTGTGTTTCGTCAACAACTTTCCTTTTTTCGTGCTTTTGTAGGTACACGCGGGTTGTCTTGGGTCAGCTAGCGTGTACACGCATGTAGTAATGGATCAAGGTGCATGGGCCTTTATAAAAGGGGTTTTCAAGAAGAGTTGTTTAACCGTGTTTTGGCAAAGAAGGAATCGAAGATGGCTTGATGCCAGGTAAGCATGTCTGGTGCAAATTAGGGTTATAACAGAGGGGGATATCTAATTACCACTATAGTGTGAACTTGACTGGACATGACTTACCTAAAAATTGGCAAAAGTTTAGAAACTCAAAAGAGCAATTTGATCAATAGCAAGAGACTTTAAGAGCAATTTGATCAAATAACAAGACACGTTTGACAAGTTTTAGACTCAAGGTTTTTGGTTCAATTACACTTTAGTAGAATAAGACTAGTCAATATTCAGAACTGAAGAAAAATTACTACTGAATATGGGTCCTAACCAAGGTATTCAACAAGTTACCTAATTGTTGTAAAATTACTTTGGAAATTAATGTATTATAATTTATTTTAAAATCATATTAATACACTATTTTGGCATCATATCGACCTTGTTATTGGCATCTCATTATGGTAAATGAATATTCACTTATTCAGTCTTTGATCCTTGAATTGCCTTTTATTAAGTGACTTTATTTTTGGATGAGATGCTATGACAAAACACAAAACAAGGGAGTTTCATACATCAATTTGGTTTCTAGCTCAGATGTGACCTACAAGACAAAAATAATTATGCACATGATCTCAATAGAAGAAATGAAATACAACATGTAATTTGAGTGGTAGATTTTTCATTTTCTTCCATTACATTTTGTGTTGTTAATGGTGGCATGGATATTGAACAAATCATGATTATATTATAACTCTGTTTTTACATGCAATAAGTATCTTCTCTTTTGGAATTTTTATTTAGGAATTATGTTTTTCTTTAAGATATAATCAAGTTGCTAGTTTTCTTAAAAAAATGAATATTTCAATATAGGAATGTTATCTTCATGAATGTATACATTTTCTTTCCTTCACTTCAAATGAAATTATTATTTTGTTAAATGATAAATTATAATTTCTTATAACACTTATGATCCTCATGCCAACCATTTCATATTCAAATTTATGCTTATGTTCCATTACATTTTATGCGCATAACATTGAAATGGTTTCGCAACAATGAGTGGCTAAATCACCACACTTATTATCGGTATGCCAACCATTTCATGTTCAAATTTGTATTCTTATGTTTCATTAAATTTTATGTGACTAACATTGGAATGGTTTTCTAGCAATGAATGATTTAATGTGCATAGGAAGTTATTCATGGAAATATCATTACTTATTGGCTCCTTTATTGTCAACTTCCTTTATGAAATATTTCTTTCTAAGCCCAATTCTATAACACCTAGATTGCTAAGTGTTTAACTAAATTTATNTACATCAATTTGGTTTCTAGCTCAGATGTGACCTACAAGACAAAAATAATTATGCACATGATCTCAATAGAAGAAATGAAATACAACATGTAATTTGAGTGGTAGATTTTTCATTTTCTTCCATTACATTTTGTGTTGTTAATGGTGGCATGGATATTGAACAAATCATGATTATATTATAACTCTGTTTTTACATGCAATAAGTATCTTCTCTTTTGGAATTTTTATTTAGGAATTATGTTTTTCTTTAAGATATAATCAAGTTGCTAGTTTTCTTAAAAAAATGAATATTTCAATATAGGAATGTTATCTTCATGAATGTATACATTTTCTTTCCTTCACTTCAAATGAAATTATTATTTTGTTAAATGATAAATTATAATTTCTTATAACACTTATGATCCTCATGCCAACCATTTCATATTCAAATTTATGCTTATGTTCCATTACATTTTATGCGCATAACATTGAAATGGTTTCGCAACAATGAGTGGCTAAATCACCACACTTATTATCGGTATGCCAACCATTTCATGTTCAAATTTGTATTCTTATGTTTCATTAAATTTTATGTGACTAACATTGGAATGGTTTTCTAGCAATGAATGATTTAATGTGCATAGGAAGTTATTCATGGAAATATCATTACTTATTGGCTCCTTTATTGTCAACTTCCTTTATGAAATATTTCTTTCTAAGCCCAATTCTATAACACCTAGATTGCTAAGTGTTTAACTAAATTTATCACCCTCGTGCTTACTCAATCAATACCTTAGGATTTAAACAACAAGAATAAATAAAGCTAACATTGCAACTCAAATGCAAAAAATGCACTAAAACTTAGATATTTCATTTCACAGTTCAATTTGATATGATATAATCTTTAAAAAAGCCCACAATTTTCCAAAATTTGGTTACCCTTTCCAAAAGGACATGGAATTTGTAATAATTATATGATATAATCTTTAAAAAAGCTCACAATTTTCCAAAATTTGGTTACCCTTTCCAAAAGGACATGGAATTTGTAATTACTAATGACTTAAGGGAAGATTACAAAAACTCCCCAAAGTTATCCATCCTTTAATTTCTTACTAAGCAATTTAATGCTAACTAGCATACAAATAGATATCATCTTTCAACCAGGGAACCTCATATAGAGAGTCAACCCTAATTGTGAATGGAAACAAGTTTCCATTCTCATCACGATCCCTACAATCCTCAAGTGGAGGAAATATAACATAGTATTCTTCTACCACAATGACATTAACCACTTTGGTACGGATATAGTTCCCGTTGTCTAAATTATAAAATAAGAAAATAAGGGTCCATTGAATTGAAAAGAAAGAGACAAAATTTAGAAAGACCCTAAGATATTGTTTGCACATTATTCCAATAGAATAAATGAAATACAACATGTAATTTGAGTGGTAGATTTTTCCTCTAAGAGGACAAAGCAGTGCTATTTTTTTTAAATTGAAAAACTATTGTTGCCAACCCATCATTGATATATTCTTATATTGTGTTTCAAATAAGTGTATAAATATAAATACATTTAGAGATTCTATACTTGGTAGAAATTTTACTAATTTTATATTACTTCTCATGTAGGTTTCACTTTTGGTTTCTAGATCGATTTAAATTTCAATTGTGGAATATTCAGTGAGATGTCAAACATTGATTATGGAAAGAAAACATCAAGACAAAATGATCTATCATCATATATTCAAAGACCTCAATCCAAGGATCCAAATTCTCTTCATGCTTTGAGTTTTTTGAGCAACCTATCATTGAAAGAGATGTCAAATCACGTGAGAATACATCTAATATCCAAATAATATATGAGGGAATAGGTTTCTTTGGTGATCAAAGTGAGATAAATGCATTTTCACTAGAAATTGACAGTAAAAATGTCGAAAGTTTTTCATTGGAAGAGAACACAATCAATTCGTTGAAAAACAAAAAAGGCCAATGAAACATAAGGAAGCTATTCCAACCAAAATGAGACTCAAATTTCATTTATTGAACCAATACCTCCAACAAATGAAAAAGATAATTCATGAGAAGTTAGATGCAATATACATAATGGGAAACATGGGAATCCATTGACATTTAAAATGAAGTTAATTACAGTAGAGAAGCATGCAAGAAAGGTGCATGAAAAGAAAATTGTAGATGGCAAGGAGAAATCTATTATCAGATGGAAATCTTATGAGGAATGTCGACATGTCAAATATGCAAATGAATATAATAAATGTTTAATAAGGGAAAACTTGAGGCAAGTGGAGGAACCATACATATTTAATTTCCTAGTACTCCTATTTTTTTTTATATTGACTACATATGTCATGTCCTATGATTTGATGGTCATATTACAATTTAATGAATATATTTTCCTATTATTATATATGGATTTATACTTTATTAAAAAATTCACCAAGACTTCATAATGATTTATATTTTAGTAAAATATTCGACAAGATTTTACAAGATTTAATAATTCAGTGAAAAAWTCGCTAGGATTTTTCAAAATTTTATAATTAAGTGAAATACTCGCCAAGATTTTATAGGAATATATAATTGACTTAAATATTTGCCAAAAAATTACATATACATATTATATTATTGATAAAATAGCCTTCAATTTTTCCTATGTATCATGGGAATTCGCCCATTTATTATACATATAAATCTAGGGGGGGTTCTTAAAATCACCCCTGGCTTGAAGGAACAAAAAGATGGCCCAAATGACATAAAAATCCATCCTAGAGATGAAAATATACAACTAGTGTGCCTACTCCCATTGTTTTATATGTGGCATCGAAGTTGGGATCAATGTGATATAGGCGGGACCAGCCAAAGGTCTCATGGCCACAAGAGTTGAACATTGTGGTTAGTGTTGCAAGTGAAGGCTGACTGAGGTAGTTAGTGACTCGGTTGGTGCTACCTTTATTGTATTTAATGTTCAGGTGGAATTGTTGCATATAGGTGGAACACTTTTGGTGGTAATCATTTTGTAACTTTCCCTACATGTGCATGAACTGTAGGTGCTCGTGATCAGTGTGGATGAAAATATCCTTCCTGTGAATGTAATGCTTCCATTGGCAGTAGGCTTGTACAATGGAGTACATCTCCTTGTCATAGGTGGGGCACTCACATATGACATTTGGGAGTGTCTCATTGTGGTAGGCCATTGTATGGCCATGCTAAGTGAGGATTGTACCAACCACAGAGTATGAAGCATTTGTCTCAATCTTAAAGGGTTATTTCAAATCTAACAAGGTGAGTATGGGAATTGAACATAAGAGGTGATTCAGATCCTTAATGTTTTTTTTTGTTACTTGGCTGAAAAAAACTTTATCCTAGGTCCACCCTTGGTGAGATGGTTTAGGGGCCAGACAACTTGAGAGAACCCCAACACAAAACTACAATAGAAGTTAGTAAGGCCCAAGAAAATATGAATCTTAGTTAGAGTCGTCGGGACTGACCAGTCATGAATGACTTGGATCTTGGTTGGATCCACATGCACACAATGTTCATCCATAATGTATCATATATATTGGATGCTCTACATGCCAAATGATCATTTTTATATATTAACAGATAATTTGTGTTGACACAGGGTGACGAGGACCTGTTGAATGTGTTGCAAATGTTCTCCCCAGGTTTTACTGAAGATGAGGATGTCATCTAGATACACAACCACAAAATAATTTGTGAATGGTTGCAGGATGTAGTCCATCAACCTCATGAAAGTTGTTGGAGCATTAGTCAAGCCAAAAGGCATGACCAACCACTCAAAAAGGCCTTTTTTGGACTTGAAGGCAGTCTTCCATACATTATTTTTCTCGATTGTACTTGGTGGTAGGCCAAATTCATTTCAATCTTACTAAAGTACCTACCACCATTGAGTTGTTGAAGAAAGTTGTCAATCCAAGGAATGGGATACCGATTCCAAACTGTAATTTTTTTGGATCTCTATAATCAATACAAAGTCGTCATGTCCCATATTTCTTTTGAACCAACATAATCAAGCTCCCACGAGGTGAGGAGCTTGGTCAAATGTGTCCATTTTGGATTAAATCTTAAATATGGCGTTTGATTTCTTCATTTTACATGAGAGAATGCTTTTATATTGGGCCATTAGGTAAAGGCACACCAGGTATCAAATTGATTGAATGCTTGACCTTGTAGTGTAGAGTACCCTCGCAGGCGAGTTGAAGATATCTTTGTATGCTTCCACAACTTTGTTCACCTAGTTTTGTTGTGTAGCAAGACCTTGTGCAACGATTGTTGATTTCATGGTGATATTCCATTCACCTTCAGAGTGAACCATGAAGAGGAAAAATTTACCAATTTGGGAGATTACCTTCCTACATTGTTTAGTTGTGATCAAAGATATTGCGGTAGTTGGAACAACCTCTAATATCTCGTAGAGTTATCTTCCGAAGGTAAAAATGACACTAGGAGGTATAAACKCATATACAACATGGCTTTTCCACATATATGGTTTCCCTAAAAGAACATCACAAACTTCAAGTGGGGCAACATCACACAATACCTCATCTTTGAAGGGATTGATGTTGTAGGGTAGGTGACATTGCCAATTGACATAGATGTCTCGTCCCTGGCTTATCCAACCAATGTTGTATGGTTGCGGGTGTGATGTTATCAGGAACTTCGACCTCTTATTGACTTCTCCTAATATTAGGTTATTTTGGATTCAACTATCAACAATGAAATGTAGTGGAGTTTCCTTCACCCACGTTTGTGAGTGGAAGAGGCACTGACCTTCCTTTGGCTCCTTTGGTTCATATGCCTGGACCTTTGTGGTATCGACAGTTACATTGGAATCTACATCATTGATTCACTTCCCTTTATATATCTTTAAATCAAAGTCGAAACAAGGGTTTGAATCTGAGGCTTTCAGTTCGACCACCAATGATTGCTTTTGGCGGCATTCATCAATGTTGTTCCAAGGGATTTTGTGGAGCTTGCACCATTTCCAAGTGTCCTTCCTCGTCTTCCCATTACCTTTATTTGTTTGTGGTTGGACTGGTTATCCTTTCTTTTTCCTTTGTTCTGTGAGCTAGGGTTTCCCTTTCCATGCTTATGTTGCAACATATTTTCAAACCCAAACTCCTGCTTATTCTTTTTCTTAAATTTTTGCTCAATTTTGACATAATATCGATAAGAAACTCCTAGTGATGAGATGTCCAAGAATTTCATCTATGTTTGGATTTACCTGTGTAGGCCACTACAATATTTTATAAACAAATGCCGCTCAAAATATCTGATACCCGTCTTTGTATGCAAGGTATGGAAATTATTACTTTCGTCTGATACCATCTGGTCCCTCTCCTAATGTAGAGTTGTCCATTTTGTGTACTGGTCATCATAGTTTCCAACATGGTAGTATTACTCTTTGAGAGCATCAACAAAATATGCCTAGGCGGCTTCAAACCCAAATATTGTGGACTCCTATGGATCACGTCGCTCACAGTAATTCTCTTACCAATATTTGACATGAGGAAGAACCTTAAGGAGCACAAAGGTTATCTTTTCCTTATTAGAAAAATTGTGGATAGAGAAATAACCCTCTATCAAACTTAACCATTTTCTCTAAGGCATCAACGTTTATCTAACCTTCAAATAAATGGATATCAAAGTTAACATGTACCTTGAAGGGTGTTATACCTTTGAAGTGACTACTTGTGGAATGTCCCTCTATCGTTGTCAATAGTCGTCGAAGGATTTGGAAAAAAATATCCATCTCGTTCCTCTGTCGTGTGAGGGATTCCTTGAGAAACATATTGATAAGATATCCTTCTCCATTGTCTCTCTTTTCTTCCACCATGGGAGGCTACTTGGGCTAACCAGAGTGGTCTTTACCAATCTCAAATACTTCAGGACCCAACTCCTTATACCCTTACCTTGTCGAGGGCATGCACAGAGAAACAATAAAGAGTAAACTGCTCTGATACCACTGATTCAGAATTATTAGAGGATGAAATGAAAGAAGCAATATAATAAAGAACACACACAAATATATCACAGAAAA
>SNQJ01S0038897.1:14613-30777 GCA_010110895.2 Picea sitchensis | reverse complement strand
TATCTGGAATGACAGTACTTGAATAACCACTCGAAAGCCAACTCATCCTTCTAGAAGATTCCCTTCTAGAAGGTTCGAGATCTTTATCTTTTTCCCTTTAAGAGCATGTTCGCACCCTAACCATGAGTACAGTGCGAGAAGTTCGCACCCCAACTTAAGGTAGCCTGCGGGAAACAGGCATTCCCGCAGGTGAATATATAAGTAGCCTACGAACATGTTTCAAAGTGTGAATTCTGGAAGAAGACAACTGTAACTTTTCTCAGGAAAGTATTCTTGGTAAAGAGCTTGATTTTCCATCATCATGACATCATCATGACACCATCACAATGACCAAATTTGTGGATAACAGTCGGCTACACTCATTCGTAAGTTGTCAAATACAAAGAGGCCAAGGAACCTTTTTATGAAAATCCCTAAGAGGTAGAAACCATAAACATCAAAACCCTAAACCTAGGAGATGAAGCAACAAAAAGGTTGTGGGTCCCTAGGTGGTTAGTTGATACTTAATTCAAAAGCATTATCACTCATGGGCTTGGTGATGGTGCAATTCCCATAGTGAATTGGACAGAGCTTGCAATGGGGTCCTATGAGGTGTTGTTTTTAAAATGCAACTAGACTTTGTCGCCCACTTGAAATTTTTGTAGAACCCAATGTCGATCAAGTCATTTATTATACTTGAAAATGGATTTCTACAAAATATCATGGACCTGCTAACAAATGTGTGGACACATTCAATAAATTTTGTTGCCTTATCAGCCTCAGTTTGAGCATGGGTAGATTCTTCCTGTGTAGAAGAAACAGGCAGAGCTACATCAAGTGGGGCCAGTGGTTGGAACCCCAAGCACACCTAAGAAGGGTTGTGGCTAGTAAAGTTATGAAGGGCTCTATTGTAGCTATGTTGAACATAAGGAAGAATTCCATCCCATGTGCACAGATGTTTCGAGTTGTACATTCTCATAAGATGAGCAATCATTATGTTGACCACCTCTGTTTGTCTATCAATTTGGGGGTGGAAGGTAGTGGATTTTGTAAGTTTGGTATCCATCAGTGACCACATGATGGACCGAAATTACTCAAGAACTTGATGTCACAATTTGAAATAATAGTCTATGGTAGCCTGAAATGAACCCAAACATGTTCGAAGAAGATCTTAGTAGTGGCCTCGATGGTGATACTCTTCTTGCAAGTTGTCAATATGGCCATCTTAGAAAACAGATCAACGATCACAAATACATAGTCATTACCATGTTTGGTAGAAGGTAGACTAGACATTAATCCATGGAGATGGACTCACAGGGCCTATTGGAAGTAGGAAAAGGAGTGTACAACCCCTACCTTTTAATGGCAGGTTTGACAATGGCACGAGTAGTGAATGATATGATATACTTGATAACATCTCATCGAAGCCTCAACCAATAAAAGAACTTTTGTAGTATAACATTGATCTTTTCCACACCAAAGTGTCTTGCCACCCGAGTGTAATGGGATTCCCAAATTAGCTTCGCACACTCGCTTGAAGGAACATATAGATGGACCAAATGACATAATAGTCCATCATAGAGATGAAAACATGTGATTGGTGTGCCTATGCCCAATGTTTAATATGTGACACCAAAGTCATGATCATTGTGATATAGTTGGGACCACCTAAATGTCTCATTGCCACAAAAGTTGAGCATTGTGGTTAGTGTTGCGATTGGAGGTTGACTGAGGCAGTTAGTTAATCAGTTGGTGGTACCCTTCTTGTATTTAATGTTCAAGTGGAACTATTGTAGGAAGGTGGACCACTTTTGTTGGCGTTCATTTTGTAACTTTTGTTGCATTTTCATGAACTGTCAAGGCTTGTAATTAGCATGGATGGTTGTTTCCTTCCCAAGAATGTAATGTTTTCATTGGAAACAGGTTTATACAATGGAGTACATATCCTTATCATAGGTGGGGCACTTTTGGAATACATATGAGAGTGTCTCACAATGGTAGACCATTGGATGGCCATTTTGAGTGAAGATTACGTTAACCACATAGTCTGAAGAATTTTTCTCAATCTCAAAGGGTTGTTGTGTGTATGGAAAGGTGAGTATGGGTGTTGAACATGAGCAGTGTTCCATATCCTTAAATGATATTTTTTTTACCTAGACCCAACAAACTTGGCCCTCGATCCACCCTTGGTGACGTGGTTGAGGATCCAAGCAACATGAGAGAACCCCAACACAAACCTGCGATATAATTTAGCAAGGCCCAAGAAACTAAAAAGCTTAGTTATATTTTTTGGTACCATCTAGTTGCAAATGAATTGGATCTTGGTTGGATCCACATGCACACCATGGTCATCCATGATGTATCCTAGATATTTGATGTTTTGCATGCCAAATGAGAATTTTTCTAGATTAGCATATATGTTGTGTTGTCGTAGGGTTCTGAGGACATGTTGAATGTGCTATAAATGTTCTACCCAAGTTTTACTGAAGATGAGGGTGTCATCTAGATATACAACCACAAAATAAATGGTGAATGGTTGCAATACGTCGTCCATCATCCTCATGAAATTTGTTGGAGCATTAGTCAAGACAAAAGGCATGACCAACCACTCAAAAATGATTTATCTCGACTTGAAGGTAGCCTTCCATACATTGTTTTGCTCGATTGGTACATGGTGGTAGGTTGACTTCAAATCAAACTTACTGAATTACTTGGCACCCTTGAGTTGGTCAAGAAGGTTGTCAATATGTGGAATGGGATATCAGTTCCAGATTGTGATTTTGTTTATAATTTTGTAATCAATATAGAATCACCGTGTCCCATATTTCTTTTGAAGCAACACAATCGGGCTCCCACAAGGTGAGGAGCTTGGTCAAATGTGCCTCTTTTGGATTGACTCTAGATTATGGAATTTAATTTCTTCATTTTCTATGAGATAATTCATGCATACCAAGCCATTAGGTAAAGGAACACCATTTACCAAATCAATTGAATGCTTAACCTGGTAGTGTAGAGGTACCCCGACAGGCAAGGTGAAGATATACTTGTATGCTTCCACTAATTTTTCCACCTTCTTTTGTTGTGTAGTGAGATCCTTGCAACAGTTGTGGATGTCACAATGATCTTCCATTCACCTCTAGGGCGAACCATGAAAAGGACAAAGTTCACAATTTGGGAGATTACCTTCCTACATTTCTTGGTTGTGATCAAAGAGACTGTGGTAAATGGAATGACCTTTGGTATAATATGGAGTTGTATTCCCAAAGTAACAGTGACACTATGAGTTCTAGAATCATATACAAAACGAGGTTTCCACATACATGATTGTCCTAAAAGAACATCACAAAATTCAAGTGGGGAAACATCACACAATACCTCATCTTTAAAGGGCTTGATGTTGTACAGTAGGTAACATTGTTGACTGATGCAGATGTCTCATCCCTAGCTGATCCAAAAAGGATCCAGACAATACTACGGACAACTCAGAACTCGTAGAAGCAACTAAGGAAACTCAGAATGGCCTCAGCAGACAGAGAAAGGGAAAAAATTCAAAGTCCTCAAAACTCAGTGAAAGTGGCATCATCGTGAAGAGTGTGTCGCAAGATTTCCAACGACGTAAACGGCTTGTCAAACGGAGTTACGGATCGAAAGACATTCGTGGTCAAAGTTTGGTCAACCTAGCCCAGTCAGCAGGGTATGAGTCAGCATCCGTACTACTAACGTCAGCATCAGTACAGATGTTGTCATCATCTGTAAAATGTACGTGGCACACGTAGGAGGCAACATGTGTCATGTTGACATCAGCATGACATCATCATGGTGACGGGGCAGCACTATAGGCTGCCACGTGTCACTCGTTTTTGGATTTTTCAGGTCGATCTGTGGACCAATGACAAAGCGCCATGTGGCAGTCCATATAGCCACGTGGTAGATCATATAGTGACGTGGCAACTGATGTGGCAGGATGGCATGGTAGGTAACTGTGCAAGTGGTTGGCGTGGCCCAATGGTTGGTTGTCACGTGGCCTAGTCATGGGATGCCACATGGCAGTGGGAAAATGCCTAATGAGGGCCCGAGATCCGAAATTCAAAAATAAAAAAAGAAAATAGGTCCGCAAAATCTGGCGGAGCCCTGCCGGATCTGGTGGCCAATAGACATATCTAACCACCTCCAAAGTTTGGTGAACCACCAAAACATATATTGCATATAAGTTATAACAAACACCCAAAAGGGGAGGCCCGTGGGCTCGACCCCGTGACCTCCCTCATTGTATACGCCTTAATTATAGCTACGCCAACCAATACGCCAAACAACCCCATTTTTATTTAAAAATTGAAATCCACCAGTGTATGGGGGAGAGGCACGCGACATTACGATCGGGCACAGTGTTCGAAGCATTTTTTTGGAATTAATTGCATGTTGTAAGGCACATAAATCAAGACAAAATTTCTCTTGGGCCTGGGAGTGCTAGAGTCGGATTGAGGCATGGAGATAGTCATTTTTGGGTAATTCAATGCCACGAATTCAATGGTGCTATCTGTTTTTTTATCTGAGCAAAAATTCTACAACTTAATTGTAGAATGAGGTATACTTATGTATTTTTCCAACTTCTTTTGATGAGTTAATAAAAAGGCCTACCTATTTGAGAGCAGGACCCGGAGACGTAGTCCACCAGAGAAGAACTACGTTATCAAGTTTTTGCGTTCTGATTTGATGCCTATGTCTCTTCATTATTGAGATTTTCCTTCTTTAATGGTGCACTTTAATTTATGCTCATTTAATACAATTCTTTATAAGTCACTTCAATGAAAATATCCCAGATCATGTTGGTATCAGAGCAGTCATCTTTGACATGAATTTTTTAGTGTGAATACTTACTAGGGCCAAGCATAAGTAGGGTGAAGGAACTCTTAATACTTTCAATCCCAAAGTTGGTCGTGCATCCCGAAGGAAGAAAATGGTAGAAGAGGACAAGCATGATGAACAGGAGAAAAAATTCCATATGGTCTTTTATCGCATGTTATAAATGGTCGAGCAAATGTATGGAGACTATGAGAAGAGGATGAAGAAGAAAGGGAAGAAAAAGGAAGCACAAGCTGATGATGATGCTTCGATCAATCAAGGGGCTAAAGGAGACCCTCCCGAGCCTCCATATTCACCATCAAGTTCTAGTTCTTCTTCCTCTAAGCATTCTCATCATTCTCATCATTCTAGCCATAAAGCCTCTTTTAAGAAACCATTATTAAAGCTTGATGTAAAATTTGATTTACCTATGTTTAATGAAGATGCTAATCCTGAAAAGCTAGATAATTGGATCCGACAGGTTGAAGTATATTGTCATGTTCAACGGATTGATGAAGAGGAAGTTAAAGTGAAACTGGACTCTCTTTGGTTGGAAGGCACCGCTCTCATATGGTGGGAGAGAAAACTTCAGGGCAAAAGTAAGTGTGGTAATCTTCTTTCCTCATGGTCAGAATTTAAATCATCGATAATGAAGCAATTTTATCCATTGGGTTATTTACATAAAGCAATGATGGAATGGCAAACTTTAAGACAAAGTAAAGGTCAAATTGTACAAAGTTTCATAGAAGAATTTAGGAGGAAAGCTCTTGCATTAAACATTCCTTTGGATTCTTATGAAACTCTAATGAAGTATATTGTCACACTTCATGGTTATATTCGTCATACTTTTCTATTGTTTAACCCCACCAGTCTTGACGAATTTTGTGTGCAAGCCACTCACCTTGAGAACAAGGGAAAGCATGTTCAAGAAGATCCCACAAAGAAACCTTTCAATCTCCCACATAAGCCATTTAATACATTTAAATGAAAGGACAAGAAGACCGCCATGGTAAAGAGAGAAGGAAATCCATCTTGCACTCATTGCTAGAAAAGTGGTCACAATGATGAACACTGTTGGAAACTACATCCAGAGAAGAGACCGAAACAATTCGGTGGAAAGGGGAAGACAAAAATTGTTGCTACAATGCAACAAGATCTTGGTTTCGATCCAAGAGACGAAGGAAAGATCACAATGGTTGGAGTACAAGGTAAAGATTCCCTTCATGCTAATTCAAATTCCAATAATGAATCTCATGATGATGAACGATGGAGGAATGGATTATTTCACTTAGGAATTTTATCTAAACACTCTAAGATAGATACATTATTTGATCTGGGTTCCCAAGTAAACTCAATATCTGAAGCACTTATCAAAAAGATAGGTCTTGAAATGAAACCACATCCAAAGCCTTATCCTCTTGGTTGGGTATATGATAAAGCAAAACTTAATGTCACCAAACAATGTAGGGTCAGATTCATTATTGCTTCAAATTTGATTGATGAAGTGGATCTGGATGTTGTATCATTTGATATATGTAGCATAGTGTTGGGGAATCCTTATCTTTATGATAGAAAAGTTGTCTTCTTTCATCATGAGAACAAATACCACCTTACTAAGGGGGGAGTGGAATATATTGTTAGAGCTCACAGCATGAGGGTAAACACAACACTTGTTAGTGCAGGACAAATGAAGAGACTCATAAACACTAATAAGAGCTATGTACTCATGGTCGTAAGGGAGAAAGATGTCGGAACATCCGACGCTTTCCAAGGATGTGATCCTTCTCATAAGAAAGAATTAATTGATATTGTTTCTAAGTATGATGATATTTTCCAAGAACCAGATGGATTACCTCCTAAGAGGGAAATCCAACATGAAATACTCTTCAATAGGATTCTCCTCTTCCTAATGTGAGCATGTACAGGATGTCAGTTGTAGAGATGATAGAGATCAATAAGTAGGTACAAGTCTTGTTGGATCAAGGGGTCATCAAGCCTAACTCATCTCCTTGTGGTTCGTTGACCGTGATGGTGCCAAAGAAAGATGGCACATGGAGAATGTGTGTCGATTATCGAGCCTTAAATAAAATCATGGTGAAAAATCGATACCCTCTTCCTTGTATAGATTATTTACTTGATCAGTTAAAGAATATTGTTTATTTCAGTAAGCTAGATTTGTGCAGTGGATACCATCAGATCAGGGTTACAGAACAGGATGTGTGGAAGATTTCCTTTAAAACCAAACATGGATTGTTTGAGTGGTTATTTATGGTGTTTGGTCTTTGTCATGCTCCGCCAACCTTCATGTGTGTGATGAATGATGTATTCAAGGCTTTCCTAGATGATTTTGTGATTGTATATTTAGACGACGTTCTTATATTTAGCGGGACTTGGGATGAACATGCGAGGCATGTAAAGCAAGTATTGGATACTTTGCAATGGGAAAAGTTGTATGTAAAATTGTCCAAATGTGAATTTGGTAAGACTACACTTGTGTACTTAGGTCATATTGTAGGAGGAGGACAATTAAAAATTGATCCTTCCAAGATTGATGTAATTGTCAATTAGCCTGAGCCCAAAAGTGTAACCGAGATACAAAGCTTCTTAGGTGCAGTCCAGTATTGGATGAGGTTCATTTCAAACTTCTCCTTTATAGCATCTCCTTTGCATGCCTTAACAAGTGTGAAGAACACTTTTCAGTGGGGAGGAAAGCAACAAAAATATTTCGACACTTTGAAGGAAAATATCAGTACCGCACCAGTATTAGCACTACCAAATATTCAACAAGCCTTCAAGATCGAGACAGATGCCAGTGGATACGCCATGGGTGAAGTATTGATGCAATATCGTAAGCCTATTTGTTACCACTCTGAAACTTTTAACCAAGTTGTTGTTAACTATCCTACATATGATAAAGAGTTGTATGCATTAGTTCAAAGCGTAAAGAAATGGAAGCACTACTTGTTAGGGAAGGAAACAATCATACATACAGATCATCAACGCTTACAGTATCTCCAAGCACAAACCAAATTGCAACAATCTCAACATTACAGATGGATGGGTTTCCTACAACAAATTCATTTGGTAATCAAGTACAAAAAGGGTACAAGTCACAAGGTAGTTGATATGCTTTCTATTGTTACTTCTATTATTTTGAAGAATGCTTCTTTATCTCATGATAGCTATGTGGAACAATATGCCTATGATGAAGATTTTAAAGAAGTATATGAGAAGCTAACATATGGTGCACAGGTAGAGAACTATTGTCTGCAGGGAAAACTACTCTACCATCTTGGAAATTTATGTATTCCTACAAGTGAACGACTCCATGTAATATGAGAATCTCACACTTCTCTTGTGTCTGGGCATTTTGGGGTAGGAAAGACTATGGCTCATTTGCAGAGATTTTTTTATTGGCCTCAGATGAAAGAAATTGTAACTAAATATGTAAATGGGTGTGTGATGTGATCTACTTGTAATCCCACTAATAGAAAACTGGGGCTATACTCACCACTACTTGTTCCATCCCATCCATGGAAAAGTATCTCCATGGATTTTGTAGGGGGTTTACCAATGTCGAAAAGGGGTCATGACTATTGTATGTTGTAGGGGATAGGTTCAGCAATATGTGTATCTTAATGCCATGTAAAAAATAGATCGACTATTAATCTTGTCTTTCAGTATGTTTGGGTTCACTTTGGGTTACCCACATCCATTTTCTCAGATCGAGATACTCGATTCCTTGGGGATTTTTAGACAAGATTGTGGAGAATTATGGACACCAAGTTGAAGAGGAGCATTGTTTTCCATTCATAGACCGATGGACAGACAGAGGTTGTCAACCAGAGAATGGTACTTTTTCTTTGAGGCTACTGCAGTAAGCATCCCAAAGTATGGGATGAACAGATACCCTATGTACAACATGCTTACAACCGAGCCTTACATTCCTCCATTTAGTGTTCTCCTTTTGAGACATGTTTTGGGTACCTACCTAAATTTCCTTTGGACTTTATGTATGGGAGAGATGTCAATTCAAATGAAGAAAGAAATGAATACAGAGCCCACAAGTACATCCAGAGGATCCAGCAGGTACACTAAGGAGTTAGGAAACAGTTGGAGAAAAGTCAAGCTCGGTATAAAGCTCGATATGACAAACATAAGGTTGATAATCAGTTCTAGGTTGGAGACCAGGTATGGCTTCACATTAACAAGGAGAGATTGAAGGGTGAAGGCAAGAAAATCAAGCCCATTCATTATGGACCTTTCACTATTTTGGAGAAAAGTCGTATCGATGCTTTTTGTCTAGATGTTCCACCTTATATGCAGATTTACTTAGTTGTAAATGTAGAGAACTTGAAACTTTTTGAGCCTCCCATGATCATGGATCAGGATGAGGAAGTTTCAATACCTTCAGTTGATGAGTTTGATCTTGAGTACTTGGATGAATTAAAGGAAGATATCATCCTAGACAGAAAGACGAGGACTTTACATAGGGGCATTGTTGATTATCTTTGAGTAGGCTTAAAGGGCACACATCCAAGCAAGGCAGAGTGGATTGAGAAGGACAAGGTGAGGGAACTCTTCCATCACTTATCTGTTGATTTATGAAAGCTTTTGATGGTCCAAAAAGCTCTTAGTGGGAAGGAGTGATCCAAAAAGGATCCAGAGAAGACTAAGGACAACTCAGAACTCACAGAAGCAACTAAGGAAGATCAAAATGGCCTTAGCATACAGAGAAAGGGAAAAAATTCAAAGTCCTCAAAACTCAGTGAAAGTGGCAAAATCGTGAAGAGCACGTCACAAGCTTTCCAACAGCGTAAATGACTCATCAAATGGAGTTACGGATCGAAAGATATTCGTGATCAAATTTTGGTCAACCTAGCCTAGTCAATAGGGGATGAGTCAGCATCCGTACTGTTGACATCAACATCAGTACGGATGATGTCAGCATACATATAGTGTATGTGGAACACATAGGAGGTGACATGTGTCATGTTGATGTCAGCATGGTGACGTGGTAGCACCAGAGGCTGCCATGTGTCACTCATTTTTGGATTTTTCAGATCGATCCATGGACCAATGAAAAAGTGTCATGTGGCAGTCCATACAACCACGTGGAAGGTTGACATGGAAGGTGACTGTGCAGGTGGTTGGCTTGGCCCAATGGTTGGATGCCACGTGGCCCAATCATGGGCTGCCATGTGGCAGTGGGAAAATTCCCAATGAGGGCCTGAGATCCGAAATTCAAAAATAAAAAAAGAAAATGGGTTTACCAAATATGGCGGAGCCCCGCCATATATGGCGACCAACGGACATATCTAATCACCTCCAAATTTTGGTGAACCACCAATACATATATTGCATATAAGTTATAACAAACACCCAAAAGGGGAGGCCCGCGGGCTCGACCCTGGGACCTCCCCCATTGTATACGCCTTAACTACAGCTCCTCCAACCAATAGGCCAAACGACCCCATTGTTAACACCGCTCGCAATTTTTATTTAAAAATTGAAATCCGCCAGTGCATGGGGGAGAGGCACGCAACGGAACGATCTGACACAGTTTTCGAGGAATTTTTTTGGAATTAATTGCAGGTTGCAGGGCATGAAAACTGAGATAAAATTTCTCTTGGGCCTGGGAGTGCCAGAGTCGGATTGAGGCGTGGAGACAGTAATTTTTAGGTAATTCGATGCCACGAATTCAATGGTTTTGTCTTTTTTCTAATATGAGTAAATATTCTATAGCTTAATTCCAGAATGAGGTATACTTATGTATTTTTCCAAATTCTTTTGCTGAGTTAATAAAAAGGCCTACCCATTTGAGAGCAAGACCCGGAGACGTAATCCACTAGGGATGAACTCTGATATCATTTTTGTGTGTTCATATTTGATGCTTATGTCTCTTCATTATTAAGCTTTTCCTTCTTTAATGGTGCACTTTAATTTATGCTCATTTAATACAATTCTTTATAAGTCACTTTGATGAAAAGATCCTGGATCACTAGCTCATCCAATCAATGTTGTATGGTTGAGGGGGTGGCGTTGTTGACAACTTCAACCTCTTGATGACCTCTACTAAGATCATGTTCTTTTGGCTCTGATTGTCAACAATGAAATGCAGTGGAGTTTCCTTCACTCATGTCTATGAGTGGAAGAAGCACTCACCTTTGTCTAAATCCTCTCATTCATCTAGTTGGACCTTCATGGTAGTGACGGTGACACTAGGTTATGCACCAATGATATAGTTCCCCTTGTTTGCCTTTGAATCAGAGTTGGAACCAGGGTCTAACTTTGAGGCTTTCATTTTTCCACCAATGATTTCTTTGAGCGACATTCATCAATGTTTTTCCAGGGTCTTTAGTGGAGCTCACACCATTTCCCAATGTCCTTCTTTGTCTTCTCATTACATTATTTTGCTTGTGGCTTGGACTGGTTATCCTTGTTATGTCCTTTGTTCTTCGAGTTGGGGTTTCCCTTGCCATTCTTATGTTGCAACAAATTTTCAAACCAAAACTCGATAAGTAGCTCCCAGTGATGATATTTCCAAGAATTCCATCTTTGTTCGGATGTACCTATGTAGGCCACTATAATATTTTAGAATCAAGTGTCGCTTGAAGTCTATGATACCCATATTTATACACAAGTTAAGGGATTTGTTAGTGTATTCTGACACTGCTTACTCCCTCTTATGATGCAGAGTTGTCCATCTTGTGTACGGGTCATCATAGTTTCCAATGGGGTAGTATTTCTCCACGAGGATATCAACAAAAGATGCCCAGGTAGTTTCAGACCCAAACATTGTGGACTCCTCTAGATCCTATAGCTCAAAGTAAGTCTCCCACCAATCTTTGACATGGGGAACAACCTTAAGGAGCGCAAAGGTGATCTTTTCCTTATTGAAAAAATTCTGGAAAAAAAAATAACCCTCTAGCAAACTTAACCATTTTTCCAAGGCATTGACATCTATCTGACCTTTAAATAAATGGACATCAAAGTTAACTTGTAACTTGAAGGGTGTTGTACCTCTGAAGTGATTACTTGTGGAACGTCCCTCTATCACTGTAGGTAGTCGTCGAAGGATTTGGGCGAAATTATTCATCATCTCGTTCCTTTGTCATGTGAGGGCTTCCTTGAGCAACATCTTGATAGGATCTCCTACTTTTTCATATCTATTTTCTTCTACCATGGGACGTTGCTTGGGCCAAATAGAGTGGTCTTTCCCAATCTCAACTCCTTATACCTTGACCTCATTAGGGACATGCATGGAGAAACAACAAAGACCAGATTACTCTGATACCACTAATATGGATTTATTAGAGAATGGAATGAAAGAAGCAATATAACAAAGAACACTCACACAAATATAATGTAGAGAACATAGTATTACAACTAAACTCAAATTCAATCAATGAATGAAAACTAGAAAAAAATATAAAATGCAAAGTTACACAACTAGCTAGAATGTGGTAGCTTATCTATGAGAAGAAATGTGTCAGCTACGCTCATTCATAAGTTGATGACTACAAAGATGCCAAGGAGCCTTTTTATGAAAATCCCTAAGAGGCAAAAATCCCAAACATCAAAATCCTATTCCTGGGAGATGAAGAGACAAAAGTATTGTGGGTCCCCAGGTAGTTAGTTGATAAATCAACTTCCTAGGGGCACAAATTTTACATACAATCTCTGTTTGGGGCTTGTGATAGCTTGTTAGAAAGATCTAATAGATAAATACATCTAGCAGTAGGCCCATGCTTGTTTTAGTAAGCATGGGCCCTAGAGGAACATGGAAAAAAATACATTGTTTAGGGCCTCAAACAACCCTGGAAGTTTAGGACCCAAAAAACCATGGAAAACTACCAAGCAGGAGAATTGTTGTGAGTGAGTGGAAGAGGTGGGTGGCCACCAATATCCACCTTGATCAACTACAATCTTGCCAACAATAGCAATATCATTGATCTGGATTATGCTGAGAACAAAATGAGATACAAAGGAAAATATAGCAGAAACACAGAAATATAGTGAAACCTAACTTCTATTGATTAATAAAATAGCAGAACATTGTAGAACACAAACTAGCTAGAATGGGGTAGCTTATCTCTGAAGAGAAAGAGATGTTGGATATGCTTCATTCATAACAATATTTACATCACACTCCATTGCATGCTTAAAGGACCTCCTTCACCTTGATTAAATATGAGAGAGCGAGAGGAGAAAAATTCCCATGATGCATGTGGGATAAATTGGTCTAAGTTTAAAAAATACCATAGGCATGAAAAACACTAGGACTTCCTGAGAGGTCACCCATCCCAGTACTAATCTATCCCAAGCACACTTAACTATGAATTTCTAATGGGATATGGTACATTAATGTTGTAGGCATTACATTACATTACAAATGGAGATGGTGTTACATTACATTCCCCATCCAAAGGGTGAATATCATGGTTTATCAAAACCATGGGCTTGGAAACATTGATTCAGTGGAGAAGGTGGATGGCCACCGAGATCCACTTGGATCAATCCTCCTCCCTTAGGAAGCAATGTTCCACATTGCTTCAAGTTCCCTTGAGAGATGGGGAAACTTTTTTTGAACCTTAACTTCTGTGAGTCACTTGCCTTGCTAAAGTAGTTGCCATGCTTGTACTTGGCCCATGGAAGAATGTCATGAACCTGTTGGTGGAGATGTTGGATTCGTTCCAAAAATATGGTTGCATGATATACCTTGATATGAGTGTGGGAGGACTCTATTGGTGAATATGCAAGAAGAAGAATTATATCAATGGGAGATAATGGTTGGAACCCCAAGCACACCTGAAAAGGACTGTGGCCAATAGAGCTATGAAGAATCTCATTCTGTGGAAGGGAGCATCTATAGATTGGACCATTGGGTAAGGCAAAACTAGGCACCAAGTTAATGGAATGCATGACATGGTATTATAGAGGCACCCCCGTAGGTGAAGATGAAATATCGTTATGCTCCGTTACAATCTTGTTGACTTGCTTCTGCTAGATAGAAAGGTCTTAGGTCAAGATTGTAGTGGTCATAGTGACTTTGACTAGATCATGAATAGGGAAAGCTTTATGGTCTGAGATATCACTTTGTAATACTATTTTGTTGATATCAATTGAAGTGGCAGTAGTTGGAGCTACCTCTAGTACCTTGTAGCGCTGACCTCCTAGAGTAATAATGACATTGTAGGGATGAGACTCATAGATAGTGTGATGTTTCCACTATCTAAAATAACATCACACAATAACTCATCCTTGAAGGGCTTGATGTCGTAGGATAAGCGACACTGTTGGCTGACACAGATGTCTTGTACCTAACTCAACGATCTAATGGTGTATGGTTGAGTGTGTGGCATCGTTGAAAGCTCTAATCTCTTGACAACCTCGGTTGAGATCAAGTTATTCTGACTCTTGTTGTAAAAAATGAAGTGCATTGGGGTCCCCTTTACCCACATATTCTAGTGGAAGAGGCACTCCCCCTCCTCATGCTCCATTGGTTCTTTTGGTTGTATTGTTGTGGCCACGATGGTAGCAGTGGGCTCTGCATTGATAATATGTTTCTCTTTATTGTGCTCTGAATCAGATTATCAGTCAGAATCTGATTCTTTTTCTTTGAACTCGACCACCAATGACTATTTCTAGCGACATTCATCGGTGTTGTGCCAAGGGATTTTGTGGAAGTCACACCACTTTTTGGTGTCTTTCTTAGAATTCTCATCACCCTTCTTAGTCGGTTGCTTGGATCGATTTTCTTGAGATTGACTCTCCTTGATTGATCCAGGTGGATCATATTAAAATTCGATAGAGTTAAAGTATTCAAAATGCAAAGTAAAGCTTACAAAGTGGAAGAGCTCATCGGCAGCTTTCCGGTGACATTCGTTTCGGGAAAAATGACCTCCAGATGACAAAGATATCAGCAGTGGAAGTTTCATCAAAGATGGTGAAAAATGGTTAGAAATGGTTAAGAAATGTAATTTGGGGCTATGTGAATTGAACCCAAGACCTTGTGAAAAGGCCACCATGACCCCATGGTTTGGAAAAAAAAAGGGGTGGTCAAGGGCTTAGCCCTTAACCTTGCCAACACCAAGGCCTCCCCCTTGGTATTTAAATGTTATATCAAAACCATATGTTATAACCCAAAAAAACAACCATATAAATCACGCCAAAGTTCAACCATATGATATAACAAAAACCATATGTTATAACCCAAAATCCAAACATATGAATACGCCAAAGTTCAATGATATGATATGTTATAACCCAAAATCCAAACATATAAATCGCGCCAAGACAAACTATATGCTATATCATATATTAAAATCACATATGCGGTGGGAGGAGAAGCCCGCAGGTTTGACCCCGGGACTTCTGCCCCCCTAACCACCACAACTACCAACGCACCACCGCCATGAGATGTGGCAAGCGATGGCACGATAACGTTAAAAATTGCTAAGATTTGGGGGATTTTGGAGGGCGCGTGGCCCATAGCTCGCGCCTCCCTAAAAAAACCATTGTTTTTTCTTCATTATTTAAATGAGGCATGGGCACGAATCCCGAGGTGTGGGTTTTAATGCAGGCAGACACTGGCACGCAGCCCGAGGTTCTTCTGCATAGTGACTGAGGTGGTTTTGCACGTAGACCGAGGTGGTTTTGCATGCAGCCCGATGGTTTTGCACGTAGACCGAGGTGGTTTTGCATGTAGACCGAGGTGGTTCTAGATTTGCATGCATCCTGAGGTCGTACGGACTGTACAGATCAGAGGCAGATTTGGGAATTATGCCAAGAAGGGCATTCTAAGTCCAATTTCTGAAATATATCGAGTTTATACTCAAAAGTCTCGGTTTTTCGCAAGGATTCCAGATCCAGCTTCAGTTTTTGCATTCAGGCATCCAGACAAAAAATTGATCACATAATCTTTCAGATATACAGAAAGGTATTCATGTTCATACTTAAAAGTCTTAGAATTTCATCTAGCAGCTGATGTTGAAGTATGTTACTGTATATGACAGACAGAAATCAGAAGTCACTTTGTAAGCATTTGAATACTTAATCTATCGGCCTTCCCATTTGGAAAGTGGCACGAAGACGTAGCCAGGGGGTCTGGTGAACTCCGTTACCAATTCTTGTTCATAGATGGTTTGCTTACATGTTTATGTGCTCATGTGCTTGATGAATGTTCTTTAATTTTGCATTACAAAGGTGGTTAACAGTTAAAAATTCACATGCAAATAATGGTTAAAGATCTTGAATTTTAGATCAAGTTAAATTTCAGATCAAGTTGGTATCAGAGCGAGGTTAACCATTGCTTTGTGAGTTGATGTTAACAAGATCCAA
>SNQJ01S0038896.1:198969-227418 GCA_010110895.2 Picea sitchensis | reverse complement strand
AGCTAGTTTATTTCCATTCTGTCTGTAAGCATATTTCAGTCATTTGTCATTAATGAAATGAAGTCTTATTTCTGCTGCATCTCTGCATTTATGTGTATTTCTGTATTTCATTGTGTTCCTACATAAATCTGGATCATCGCAACACTTACCCTTCCTAATATGGTGTTGGAAATCCTAGTCTGGTATCTACATCTGCCTGAGATGGTCCCTCAACCATCCCTCCCTCCCCAAACAGAAGGAATCCTGATGAAAATTCCAATACTTACCCCCACCATCCTACCCACACTCCCACTCACTAGCACCCCTTCTATAGCTGGGGGAAGACAAAAAAAGAAAGATCACACCGCTCCACTTCCCGCATGTGTCCAACCTCCTTGCACACTATGTGAGAAAAATAGACACCCCACCAACAAGTGCCCATCTCTCCTCGAGCTACACAATCTAATTCAACTCCCTCGAGCACCACCACCACTCACCACTTCATCCAATACTATCGCTATCTCCCTGAACAAAAGTAGCAAAGGACTGCAAACCAAATTCGCATGCACCATCTTTTTAGAATATGGCCATTATACACACCATTGGCCAGTGTTACCTCAATTCTGACAGACGCTAGTAACCATTTTCCAGAGCTTTCAGTAAGACCCCACCCCAACACATGTCATCGACATCCATTATGTCATGACCTCAGTCAATGAATGTATGATATGCCATTTCTCTCTATGTGAATCACTTAGTCATTTCACATATCAATGTCCTATGATCATTGAATATAGGCATCACCAACTGGACCTTATTCAAAACCCTACACCCCCCCCTCTAGCAGGACCTGTGAGTACCCCTACCCCATCACTTGATGTGGTTCATATCTTCTCACCGGAACTTGAGGCACTCCCTACTCCTCCATGGTTCCTCGATGATTTATATGAGTATTTTCCCCCAAATCCCCCCAATTCTCCAATTCATTTCCCCACGAAAATTCTACACTCAACTACCATTTTCAACCCACAATATCTTGATATTTGGGTTATTTCAAGAGAAACATCACAACCTCTGTGCGATACCCCCTCTACATCATCACCACCAGAAAACAACCCCACGGTGACCATCACCAAAGTTACTCCTCTTGATCCCCTACATTTTCGACAATTTCACTTCGATGAAGACATCCTTGAGGAGTTAACTAAATCCGATTTCCCATGGGACACACTCCACCACAGAGCATTTTTTCGTTCAAAGGAAGCCTTCACGCCTCCTAACCAAAACCCCATATACGCAATCAAAACCAAAGATTTTCTCCCATCGAGAGATATTGATTGGTTCAATAACCCTATCCCTGCCCTCGACGCTTTTGAAGAAGGCAATATGGCCAATATTTCCCCCACCATCAAAATTGATATTTCCATCAAATCTGGAGTCGTAGAGGAAATCACCATTGGCGCTACATGCTCTACTGAAGAAATCACCACCTACAAAGCTCTCTTCTAGGAATACCGGGACATTTTTTCCTGGTCATACACAGAGATTCCTAGCCTTGATCCCTCTATTGTCAAACATCACATAGACACCTGGCCTGATATCACACCTATCCGTAAAAAACAATGTCTACTACACCCATCCAAAGCAGTGGCCATCAAGGCCGAAATTGACAAATTACACACTGCAGGGTTCATATACCCCATCGCATATATGTCATGGGTCTCCAACCCCGTCCTGTCAACAAAAAATAGGGCACTATTTGTGTCTATACAAACTTTCACGATCTCAGTAACGCCTGTCCCAAAGACAACTTTCCAATGCCCTTTATTGACCAAATTGTCGATGATTGCACCGGTCACGAAGCTCTATCCTTCATGGACAATTTCTCTGGCTACAACCAAATTCAAATTCACCTAGCCGATCAGTACAAAACCGCATTCACTACCCCCTAGGGAACTTTTGTGTATTGTGTCATGCCTTTTAGGCTCAAGAATGCAAGAGACACTTTCCAACGTGCCATGACATACATTTTTCATGATCTGGCTCAAATCATTCTCACATACTTAGACGATCTCACTGCTCGCTCCAAAAAATGCCCTCAACACCTGAATGACTTACACATTATATTTCACATGTGTCATTAATACAATATCTGATTGACTCCCATCAAGTGTGTATTATGTATCACTATTGGACACCTCCTTAGGTTCATCGTCCCCAAACACGACATCACAGTCGACCCCCTTGAGGTCCAAGCCATCACAGAAATTCCCCCACCACAGAATTTACACCAACTGTAGAGCCTACAAGGGAAAGATAACTTCTTACGCCGCTTTGTCCCCGATTATGTCACTTGGGCACATGGTTTCCTTCGCCTCTTACGTCATGATATCCCATTCCACTAGGATGAACATGCCCAAAATGCTTTTGATGATCTCAAAATGGCTCTCTCCAATGCCCCGTTCATTAGTCCACTCGACTATAATCGTGACTACATCCTCTATATGTCGGACTCAGCCATCTCAGTAGCAGGAGTTCTCATCCAACTAGGGGATGATGATCATGAGCATTTCATTTAATACATTAGTAAACATATTTCAAGAACACCCTTGAAATACAATCACAAAGAGAAACTGGCCCTTGCAGTTGTCCTCACAGTCCAGAAATTGCACCATTACATCTTGCTTCAAACTACCAAAGTTGTCGCAGATTCCAACCCAATGCACTACTTGCTCAGTCCCCGACAAATTAATGGAAAATTTTCTCAATGAATCATCATCCTTCAGGAGTACGACCTCGAATTTTCAACACCCAATAGAAATAAATCCCTTGTCCTCTCCGAACTCATTATGACATTTCCCTCCAATACTACTAGTACCCCCCATCAATACCGACTTCCCCAACGAACATCTCTTTTACCTCCCCTCGAATGACCCTTGGTATGATGATCTTCTCGTCTACCTCTGAACACAGAAATTCGGAAACCACCTCTCCCGAGATGATCATTGACATATTCGTCACCAGGCTCCTTGCTACCTACTTATCGGTGATATCTTATATCGATGAGGGGTCGAAACATTACTTCACCAATGTTTGACTATCGACAAGGTCGATCGAGTCTTGAATGACTACCACAGTGGTGCTTGCAGGGTCCACCTCTCAGGGATGTCCACCGCTCAGAAAATCATTCGTGCCAGTTACTTTTGGCCTACATTGTTTCACGATTGTATCCACGTTGTGAAGCGATGTGACAAATGTCATCTTTATGCCAACAAAGAATGAGCACCACCTTCTCTTCTACACCCAGTCATTACTTCTGACCCCTTTTTCAAATGGGTCATAGACTTCATGACTTGCAGCCCTCCATGCAGCAATGGACACAAATATATCATCATTGCATTCGAATACTTAACCAAGTGGGTTGAAGCCATGCCTACATTTAACAACACCGCTGACACTGTAGCATGCTTCTTCTTCAACCACGTCATCTCCCACTTTGGAGTCCCACTACAATTAGTCTCCGATCATGGGAAACACTTCGAGAATGAGATCTTTGTCGAACTCTCCTCTTGGTTAGTCTTCTCCCATGAGTTCACCTCCCCATAATACCCTCAGTCCAATAGATAGGTATAGGCGGTCAATAAGGTCCTCAAAACCATGTTGCAGTGCACGGTTAACAAACATAAGACCAATTGGCATCATATGTTATTTTTGGCGCTATGGGATTATCGCACGGAAGTTAAAACTTCCACTCGCTTCACACCATTTCATCTTGTCCATGGGTTCAAGGCCATTCTCCCCATTGAATGCGAAATCCCCACCTTACGCACTGCTATTGATATATTACCCCGACACTGCTCCAATGGAGCTGCATTTGTTGAACTTAGAGTCACTAGATGAAGATCGCCGGTCTTCATTACAGAACAATGAGGCAGCCAAAAAATGGTCCAAGGCCACCTTTGATTGCCATGCCAACCATCACTAATTCAATGAAGGCGACCTCGTACTTTCTTACGATATCACTCACAATACCTTTGGCCATGGAAAGTTCGAGTCATTATGGCATGGACCTTACATCATCCAACATTGCCTCACTAAAGGCACCTACATCCTGGCCTCCCCCAAAGGTCACCCTCTCAAAGAACCTGTCAACAGGTTGTACTTAAAGAAATTTTACGCCTGATCGTAGCCATACTACACTCAGCTTATTCTTTCTATACGCTTTTTTAGAGTTTTTATTCTTCTTTTCCATGCCTTACATCTAATCTACCATTTGTGTTATTGACAGATGCCTCCCCCACCAACCTACCACATTGGTTACACCGACGAAGCTAGCCGTTGGACACAGAATCTCGCTTCAACCGTGTGGGCCCTTTATTCCCCCTCACATGAGTTGATCCACTCCACTGACATATGTTTGGGGTCAACAACCAATAACCAAGAAGAATACATAGCATTCATTGGCCTCCTCGCTGAGGCCAGTCATCGCCATGTTCGTCACCTTTGAATTTTCTTAGATTCCCATTTGGTTGTCCTCCAGCTCAAAAATGTGTACCATGTCCATGATCCATGCCTCTTCCGCAAATACCTGCAAGTTATACTTTTATCTCGACATTTTGATTCCATCATATTTACACATATTCCAAGACAATTTAATCAAATAGCAGATAATATGGATAACCTAGTGTTAGATTGGCATTTATCACATCAAGACACCAGTATGCATACATATATCATCATCAGTCTGTCAACAACATATAGATTAGACACCATCAAAAATCACTAAAAAGCATCAACACAAGTGAAAACCACAAAGATCCAAAAAATGTATATCCATACATATATATATATATATATATATATATATATATACCGGTCAATGTGTCATCGATGTTTACAAAAAATAGTACATCAGGTAGAACATCTGTAGGTAAGTAAACCACCTTACCCCTATAGATACAAAATGATGCTACACCACCATATACAAAATGGGCTCACCAGCCTATATAGATACAAAATCTACATAAATACAGAGGCACTCATGGCACCTCTAGATCTCCACCACCTAGCCCTCTCTCTTGAGGAGGGACCCCACCATCTATGGGTCCCTCAAGTCCTAGAGGTAGTCGCCTAGTCATCATCACCCCTACTACAACATCTCTCTGAACCATGGTCTGCCACGCTATCGAAACACCCACACACTGCTCTTGGACCCCCTCGTCTAGGATCCATGACCACATTCCCTTAGGCACTCCTTGTAGTACCAACTCCAAGTGGAAATGAATATCCTCAACCTCTTCCCTGGCCTCTACTAGAGGAGCATGTGATGGCCCTGCACCGAGGTCATCAAACCGTTGTTGCTTGGCCGCTCTCTCATCCTCAGCAGGACTCGCCCTAGCATCATCCCGTCGCCATCTCTCTCCGTCTAGTGGCTCTCCCTGTGGAGGTATCACTAGCCCCTAACGAGTCGATGCTTTGGCCAACTCAACCTCACACCCATGAGTTCCAACATCTGCACACACAACAAACAAATGGTAGCATCAACATCCATCTATACATAAAAAACATGTTATACTATCTAAAGATCAAACCATCAAAACTCACATCATACCTCTGTGGTCGAACACTTCTCCTGGGGGTAACACCATCTCCAGATCATCCTAGAAGTCCGCCCCAAAATATTGATATCGAAGTATAATCTGTGGCATCGGACGCCACACCTGTGCAGACTTGGTCATGAAATATTGGCCACCCTCCCCACCACTGTGACGAACCAGGATTGTCGTCCACCACCTCAGTCGCGACTCTCGCACACCATGTGTGCCCAACACTCTAGGGTGCAACATCGAAACCCTCTCTAAAAACCATGCCATGAAGATAGACCCAAAGGAAAACTCCCCCGAGTTAGCAGCAAAACACCTGTCTAGTTTCCCTACCATCTTGGCATGGAGCATTAAGCCCCAGGAAAAATTCTCACCCACCAGTGCCCTCTCCATGATCCTCAGCTGACCTCCACTGATCCGTTGAGTCATGAGACACCTATAGACTCTCACGATCATCATTTCTACGCAATGATGTACAAGGGAATCCATCGCACCAATACTCACCACTAAGCCTAACATAAAGTTCTCCTCCAAACAATATCTTCGGGCTAAGACAACCAACTACCCATCCCCGGGTACTACGGGCTCCGTTAGTAGTGGAGTTCCCCAAAAAGGGAGCCCAGTCAGAAAATATACATCCTCCACCGTAGTGAAGGCCATTTTCTCACCCCGCACCATAAAGCAATGCAGGTCAGGGCTCCACATCCTGATCACAAACTACAAAAGATACCCCTGTGCTCGCACTAGCGAACACTAAAAAAACTTCAACAACCCACAGGCTGCCAAAGCATCTTGGACTATCGGCTCCTCATCCCTCATTGCCTCCCTAAGGCATGACCAATCCCTCTCTCTCCAGTGAACCGACATCTTCCAAATGATCACTTGCATCCACATATAAAACACTTGATTATCCATCATAACCCATAAAAACATCAAAATCTCCAAAAAAGATAAGTTTTTACACCCTCCAGTTTCACCTTAAAGGCGCGACTGTTTTTCCCCACAGGCATGCACACATGCACGCCTATTCATCCCCCAGTCACACACTCATGCAAGACTATTGGCCATATAGAGGCGCATGCATGTGCCTCTTTCACACATATAGGCGCACATCATAGCATGCATGTTCACTACACAATTGTACACGCATGCGCAACTGTTAGGAATATAGACGCGCATGTATGCATTGTTGTGCCTTGCATAGGTGTGCATGCCATGCGCGTCTGCTTTCCCCATTAGGGAACCCCTGTGCGCAGATGTTTGCATTACAGGTGTGCACCCGTGCATGTGAATTTCTTGATTTCCCATGCACTGGGGGGCCCACACACACAAATCCCCCTGTACGACCCTCCATACAGGCCCTACCCAAAGAACATAAACCCTAATTCTATGTAGGAAGATACGACAACTAACCTGAAGCTCGTTGGTCCTGAATTGGCTACCTCAATCTCCCGAAATCTCCAAATCTCCTTTAAAATCTCTCATCCACTCAATAAGACAACAGTTACAAATGAGGTGGCTTTGTGGGCCCTACAACTATATATAGTCCATTTTTCCAAACTTCCAGACTCAATTCTGGGAGCTTCAGGCCCTCGTTCTTCAATCCGTCTTCAAACATCAGATCACGACCCCGTTACCTACATAATTCCATTCCCCGGACCATTTTCCATCCTAAGCCCCCGGGGGACATTTTTCTCATCTGACACTCAGGTACGCATGCTTACATTCACATATCATTGAATAACTGTTATATGATCATTCTCTTTAGATATTTTTCACGTCAGGTATTCAGTTTTTATGTGTGTAGGTACTTGATCATCATACGTCAGCAATATCCCTTCAAGTATATCATCGACACTGGCATGTATTCATTCCCTCTGAATCTCAAATTGCATCTCCCAATGACACCCATCGATCTTTGCCTCTAGGATCCCCATGTCTGAATCTGCAATACTGTCACCTCCTCTACATTTCAGTATTGTGACTTGTCACCCGGTAGCACCCTCCCCCACATGAGTTGTCCCATTCATAGTCCCCCTTGGCACTTTGACACTCATGTTGTTTTGACCTCTTAGAGATGGGATTCTTGATAGTCTTACACATCATTGAGAACTAACCACATACTCCTCCTCATTATGCTAGCCTACCCAATGGACTCGCATGTTACTTTATTATGGTTCTATTTTAACTGCATCCTCGCAGTCTCATTAACCATCCATTTTCATCCACTGTCAGTTTTCCCATCTGTAGATTGTACTCCATACATTTCCCTGAATACAGAAACCCACCTATGGGGCCCTCACCCTCCACTTGTTTCCCAAACAACTTGCGCCATCATCGGCCAAGCCATATTACATTGGGGGCACCCATTTATGTATCTACACAGTCATCCCAACTCATTCTTTATTCTTTCAGTAATTGTACAAACCCTTTTCCCCGCATTTACATAGATTTCTATTGTCTCCTTTAGTGACCTTCCTTTTTTTGTCAAATAAACCCTTGTTACCCTTGGTTGGGTCATTTTTCACTTCCTCTCATCAATGACATTATCCATAAACCCTGAGTATCTTATAGTCCATACACCTTTTCGATATCTGTGTTTTTCCATTTTGTCGTGCCTCTCGCACAACTCACCCTCATCTAGTCATCCCTCTGACACTAGATTCAATTTTATGGTTGCTGCCACTTTCCATATCTCCCCAACCAAGGGCAGTCTTTAGTCTCACCGCATCTTGACTTCGTCCATGTACCTCATCAGTTCCTGATCTCATCCAATGGATTTTAGGAAGCCTTTTTCTTATTGGAGTCGCGTCTCCCTTTCTGTCGACATCAACACGGTTTCCAAAAGGGTGATAGTATCTTGACTCTCATTACCTTTACAATGAGGAGTCTCGTATGGCACAGGGAAAACCACCATTTTTCTCTACTATCGTTGACCCCCATAATATTCGACTTCAACACTATCTCATGTTACGATGGGTCTTACTTTGCGACTATTGTAGTTGTTTTGTCTTAGCCGAAGACCTCTGAAATTTGATAAACTATCAATGTCTTCACAGTATCAACACTTCTCACAGGTGTCCTTACTTTTTTCATAGATTGTTCACCATCATAATTGTTCTTTTTTATTATCAAACCACCCCAGAGGGTGCTACAATGATCTACATCCACACACGACTTCAGTTACTGTATTACATCTTTTTGAGTTACATGACACGAGCATGGGGCATGCCCACCTCGTTTGTACAAAATTTTATTTTTTTCCACACCTTGAGAAAGGATTGGGTCCTACAGGTTCACCTCTCCTTCCAATGGGTCTCTCTTGACACACCCCACAATGCTCTTTCTTACACATGTACTCTCAGTAGAAGAAACATTGATGTATTTCAGCTATACGTATGCTCCTAACCTCACACATTAGGGGGCATCTGTTATCACCAAAATTTCATCCGCAAATGGTTACAGGAATCCAGCATCTTCAAAACACTCATTAGTTCACTTATGGACCAAAAATGCATCTCCAAAAGGTCGAAAACTATACAACCAAAAATAAAATCAACATGCGCTAAAAATACACAAGGTGCGCGCACATGTGCGATAGTTAGATAACATCAGAAAAGAACACATGTGGCCGATGCACGACTGTGGATGCAAAAATCCATGCACACCTCAAAACAACACATTTATGATATTGGTATGCCTTCCACCCACTTCTGGTTCATCTTCCAAGTCAATTTGACATCTAAATCTCGGATGAATCCAACTGAGGGGCTGGTCAAAGACCTAAAGGGCCCCTTATACACACTAAGAACTGGTTGCATAATACCTCAAAGCTATGCTATGAAAGGAAGCCATGGGTGCACTATATTTTCAAGGAATTCATTTGTATTGTTATCCTACTAATATTCTCTTGGAGGATCCTCTTTCCTCATCAAGAGCCTACTAGCACCATTGCATTTAGCCATTCATATCACCTCTTGAGTGAATGTGATTTTCATTCTCTTCACCATTTCATTCTAGTTTGTTACTTGTAAGAAGAACTCAATATTTGGGGGTCCAAGAGCCCTCCCTTGGAGGAAGAGGGGACCCAAAGTCTCCCTTTCTCTTTGGTGTTTTCTTTCCACCAATACAATCCTTACCATTGGTGGCATGAGTGTTGTTTGTTTCTTGTTCTAATGTCCTTACGTAGTCTAGTTTAGTTTCTTTTAATGTTCTTAATTTAGTTCTTTGCTTATCCTTTATGCTTTATACTTCTAACTCTTTCCTTCACTATTGTATTGCTTAGTTAACCCAACTGGGCTTGTAAGAACCCTTATTTTGCTCATTTAGGTGACAAAAGAGGTGCAACAATGCAGTTAGATATGTTGAGTGGATCCAAAACCTCCAACAGGTTGATGACATACTTCCAAATGAAAAGTACAAGAAGGACATCTATTTCAACAAGTCAAGCAACTCACCAAGATTCATATTCAGTTGAATTTTCTCCATCTCTAAAGGGAACTTAATGAAATGGGGACCATTGCTTCCTAAGGGGAGAGGAATGATCCAAGTGGATCTCGATGGTCATCCACCTTTTCCATTGAATCAACATTTCAAGCATATGGTTTTGATAAACCATGATATTCACCCTTTTGATGGGGAATGGAATGTATTGCCAACTTCATTTGTTAATTACAGACATCATGTAATTATTTCCTAGTGGTCTTATGTATATGTTTACAACATAGTGTTAATTTACCAGATCCCATTAGAACTCCATAGTTAAGCATGATCAGACTAGAGTAGTACTGGGATGGGTTATTGCCTGGGAAGTCCTAGTATTTTACATGCCTATGGCACTTTATAAACTTAGACTAATTTATCCCACATAACACATATTTCATTAAATTTGGAAAAATTCTATTACATGCACTTCATCAACATCGTTTTTTTAATAAATCCTTAATATATTCAATGGAGGAAGTCAATCTATTGAGATGCCTGGTGTGGACTGAAGTAAGTGAGTGGCCTCTGAGAACCAACACTGGGAGTAGGCAATGGAAGCAAGGGTCTTCGAAGAGTATTATGCAAGAAATGGATATAGATCTTTCCTCATTGTCAATTCTACAAAACTACTAGCTTGATGTAATAGAGTCAACCAACCATAGAAAAGTCAACTATGGTTGAGCATTACTTTCACCAAAAGGAGGAGAAAATGATAATAATTTTAAATGCATAAGAAATAGATGTTGAAACACATTTTTCAAGATTTTTGGTTGAACTTTGTATCTCCCAATTTTATTTGATTATTAATGATTAATGTTTAATGTAACTACAAATAAATTATTTAAATTAATATATTAATTTTCAAGTTTAATCATGTATTCAAAGTCATTCATTTGTGACTCATCTCCCATGATTCTGAATAACTCACTTAGGTCTTCTTATTAATTAATTATAATTATTTTTGTAAGAAATGTAAGGAGTTTTCCAAAAATACATATCACATTTATACATGTATTAATGCATATAATTAAATAAAAATCAATATATAGTTTTGTGTCTTGTTATCTTATATGAAATTATTTATATTACTAATAATTGATTTAAGAATACAAATTTGCAAAATTTTATGGATGGGGAAATCAAATGTCATAGGGTGAAAAAGTTCAAAGATATCCATTTATGACCCATCTCCAATGAGAAATAGACCAATTAACACTCATTATCAATTAAATCTATGGTTTTTTTTAAGAAATACATTTTTATTTCAAAAATTACGTCACATTTATACGTCATATTAATGCATTCTATAGGTAAATAGAAGTTATTGTCCTTAAATTGGCTTATATGAGATGATTGCACTTACAAATAATTGATTTAAGAATACATATTTATAAAAAGTTATAGATTGAGAAATCAAATGCATTATAATTTAAAATGTTCTAAGTCGGTCATCTATGACCCATCTTTTATTACCATGGATAGTCCACTTAACATTCATTATTAGGAAATTATAAGTTTTTTTTTGGAAGAAATGCATTGTTGTTTATATGGAATTTTATTTCAAAAATTATATATCACATTTATGCACTCATATTAATGCATATAAGTAAACAAAAGTCAACAAATAATTTTGTGTCTTGTTGGCTTATATGGGATGATTTCAATTGATTTAAGAATTATTCATTTGTGACACATCTACAATGAGCCTAAATAGTCCACTTAGCACTAATTATCAATTAACTCTATGTTTTTTTTTTACGAAATGCAATTCTATTTACATCGTTTTTTTTCAAAAATTACATATCACATATATTAATGCATATAACGCCATAATGGCAAAAGAGTGGATGGCCAGAACTTGGGGGTGGAGAAAGATGATGTGGAATTGGGAATTCCCATTAAAACAAAAACTATGTTTTTGGTTGGTCGCAGAATACAGAGTCCTTACCTGGGAAAATCTTCAAATAAGAGGCCATGTGGGACTAGGCATATGCCAAATTTGCAAGAATTATGGGGAGTCGGTTAATCACCTTTTTGTACATTGTTCTTTCACCTCTCGGGTATGAGATAATTTAAACATGATATACCCTTACACTATCGAGTGGCGTGGTTCCACAGTATTGGATTCTATGAATTGTTGGTATGCTTAGAACCGTTTAGCCCCAACATTACCTGTATACATATGCTAATACATTTGGTTAGAAAGGAACTTAGTTATTTTTTAATATTGTCTCCCTTCATTTTAGAAGGTGATTCACTTAGCTTTGGCTGTACTGGAAGCCAACAAAAAACAAACTTATTCTCCAATCCTGAGAGCTCCAAAATAAGTGATGACTGGGAAAAATATCACTGGATGGTTTGATGGGGCATCAAAATAGAACGGTGAACATAGTGGAGTGGGTGGAGTGACAAATATTAAGGAGCATACTTTTTACAAGTGGACAATAAACTGTGAAGCTGGAACAAACACCAAAGTTGAACTTCTGGGGGTTTGAGCATTACTAACTTTAGCCTCTCGACTATTTATATATGAGATTAACATTCTTGGAGATTCAAGAATAGTCATTAACTGGTTAAAAGGAATAGGAACACTACATGTAGTCACCTTAGAGAGTTGGAAAGAAAGAATAACATATCTCATCAAACTGTTCAGGGACATATATTTCAGCCATATATACAGGAAAGACAATCAAGAGGTGGATCGCCTATCAAAAAAAGCGCTCCTGAGGCATCCAAGATACATTTCATACTACTTATGTGAAGAGGGACATGAGGGCCCCACTATGAACTTAAGTCTATATTGAGTCTAGAGAGCTTGTGCCCCATATCGTTTGTCGGTGTAGTATTATTTACTCAGTGTCTTAATGCTTTTTTGTAATCTGGGGCCCCTGTGAAACAACTGGAAATGATTGTGGGAGGTTCACTTTTTCCTCTCCATCAATATTTGTTTTGATTAGCTACAGGAAGCAAGGTACTTGTTTTTGAGTTTATATTTGGTAGCCAATACCTTCTTTTGGCATAAAATATTATTATGTACACTTTTGTATTATTATGAATATAAAGAGAATTTTTCCATGGAAAAATATAGGCAAATAAAAGTCAGTAAATGATTTTGTATGCCAAATTAGAATACCAGAATTTACAATTCTATGGAAATATTTTTGTCTCTCCAAAGAATATATGACTTTTGGTTCTTTAGAGACAATATATAAAACAATGTATAAAAACAATGGTTTACCACTAAGATAAATTAACATAAAGAATATTTTCCTAAAATAAATTATAATATCTTATGTTAATTTATGTTACCTCTTTCTTGTAAGGTAGGTTCTCTTTCATTGAGCTAGAAACCTTTAAAATATTAGAGAAGAGGAATTTCATTGATTTTCATAAATTAACATAAAGATTATTTTCTTAAAATAAATTATAATATCTTATGTTAATTTATTGTAGGGCACGAAGGAAACGAACCACCAACCTCCTGCTTGTAAGGAAGGTGTTCTTCCATTGAGCTAACACCCTTTAAAACATTAGAGAAGAGTAATTTCATTGATTTCCTTACAATTAAGAAAATAGTCTCCAATCATAGTAATTTAATAATGTCTTTGAAAATGATATTAAAAAGAAGTTTAATAAAACTCCATATTTTATATATATTTAATATATGATGCAATGATGTTAGCATGGAAATTTTAATCTAACCATGCATTAAAACATGTTTATAGGAAAATATTCTACTAGCCAAACACAAAGTCAACAAGGAAGGAACTCGGTGGGCTCCAACAAAATTATGAAATAAATTCACTTTCAATAAATAAAAATATCCAAACAATAAAAGGTAATACAATGGCACCTTTGTACATTTTCAAAGGAAACTTATGGTTTTATGCAATCCCTTTAGAGAATAATAGTTGTAAGGACGTCACAAGAGACTGATATTGTAGTTCAAAACAAAAGTATGCATGAATTGGTGTGTCAAAAATCCTTTCCACCTATATTTAATAAAGTGAAGCTACATGGCAAACAATGGCTTGCCATCCTTTAAAGTTTTCAAAAAGTGCATGTCATCATTCTAGTAAATCTTACACAATATATCAACTATAAAATCATGTTGTGCCATTAGATTCTACAGACTCGAAAACTTCTATAGCAAGTCCAGACTAACACCCATCTGCTTCAATCTACAAAAATGCTACCCCAAAATTGCCACCTACAAACTTTAGTTGATAGTTTAGGCACAGAACAATAACAGTAGACAATGAACATCACAGTTTTTTCCAGTTACAACCTTATAGGTTATTCTCCAAAACTTATTATGGATTTCACGTTTGATAAATTAAAAATGCTAGAAGATGCCACATCTTGGATTTCTTCCAAGGCCTTGTGCAGAGGAACCAATAGACAACATTTCTCTACTCAGTTCTTTAAAAGAAAAAATATACATAGTTTCTAATGATAAGTAAACAAAACAACATCTTTAATTTCCATGTCAACAAAAAAATAGTCATTCTATAGTCTATTTCTTAAGAGATATTAAGTTTTCAACCTGCGGCAAGGAATTCAATTTTGTGTGTTCAAATTTCCCTATTTTCTTTTTCCACACTTCCCTCCCAAATTTCCTGTTAGTGTAATTCCAATAAAAGATAGAAAATTGGACTACTTCCTAAACCAAAATGGGGAATTTTATAAGAGAAATAGTAAAAAATAAAAAATTGAATTTTAAATGAGCCCATCCACCCTACCACAACTCCAAATAAATAATTGCAATCTCAAGTTACAATTTGATCAAGTTGCATATGTTCAATCTAGGCACCCAAAATTGAATGGTCAACATTTTCTATTTGCCCCTTATGTGGTGTTTCTACAAACCAACCTACATTTCCTCTATATTTACCATTTGGTGTAGTTTCTTTACCAATGTTTGAACCCAAGACAAATCTAGTTCTTCATAATTGTGAGGGTGCCAAATGAGGCCAATTTTTTTAATTTGCTCATATCTTCTCCTAGTCAAATTTACTAGTTGGAAAGCCCCAATCAGACCGTGAATTGGGAGTCACATGAACTTCTAAGTCATAAGAACCGTGACTCTAGTTTTCACTCTGGGAAAAAGTAACAACTCTTGAATTTAAGGTTGCAACCATAGCTAGTGAAAAGAGGGACCCACATGCATTATGATGTTCCACATGCACATAATGAGGTGGAATTCTACTAAGGCATCCCAACCTATATGAGGAAGATTGGAAATTTGCTTGTGTCAAAGAATTACCAAGGCCCTGAGGTTCTATTGCAACCTATTGCATCTATGTAATTGGCTAAGAAAATGCATGTGAATTTATGGGAGGTAGAATATAGTTCAGAGTATGCATATATGCATGGATGGTCTTGTGAGATTGCATTTGGGGACTCATCTAATAAAATATGGAAGGTTGAAGGATTGCTACTCTAAGAGATATTACCTTAAAGGAAAATAAGTCTTCAAGATTCGTTGGAGCAACAATATTAATCCCATGACTTCGTGGATTTTTTGTGAATTTCAAATTTGGAGTGACAATAATGATCCTGTGATCTTAAAATAGCTTGTCATTTTGGATTTGTTTAATGGAAATAACATATCCTATATTGGATATTGGAGGTTTAAATATAGTTAATATTATCCTTTCCCATAGTTTGAAGTGTCTATAGTTGTTTCATTCAATGAATAGAACAAAAAAGAAACTTTGGCATTCCTTGGAAGGGTAAACTACAAAGTTAGTATATGGAATGAGTCTAATGTTACTTATGGGATACAATCTTGGTGGACTGTAAATTTAAGCTATTGATAAGAAATTTTGCATTGATCTCTCAAAGTGTGGGATCTATACCATGAGCTGCACCTTAACTCTTTCATTTCACAGTTACTATTGTTGTTAGTAGGGTTATTGTTAAAAAAATAATAATTTTAGTGTGTTTTAACTTTTACCAGTGCTTCCAAATAATTGATCTCAAGATTTTCTAATATTTAAAATGAAATTACAATGTACATGATTTATTTTATAGACCTTTCATAAATCAAGAAAAAAAAATATTGTAACAGTGACTATGCATGACAAATCTATTGGAAACCAAATTGTGCAAAATAACTCATAACCATTATTTGGGCTCATAAAATATTCATTGATCGATTGATATCATGAGTTATATATTTATATGACATCTAGTTATTTTGGCTCAAGATTGATCTCTCAATTGTATTTTAAATCTTATATTCAGAGCTCAAAACCCATTTCCATAAGAAATCCTTAGGAATTCAAAGGAATATTCACCACAAAAGCAAGAGGATATATTGCAAGCATTCAAATAAATTTTCTCTTACAATAAAACCCAAGTGTAGAAATAGAGCTATGTGCCCTGCAAATGCATGAACCCAAACCCCACATTAGATCTTCTTTCCTTGATTTTTCATTATGATTGAGAGATCCTTGGGACCAATTGAATCTATATTAGGTACATTATGTATATCCACCTCTAAATAACACCCAAAAATTCATATTCTTCGAAATTGGACAGGATTCTCACTATTCTACCCAACTTGAAACCTTATGATTGCATGCTTTTTCTTATGCTAGAAGGAAAGATAGTGATTTCTATATTTCCTTCCAGCCAACAACAAGATTAGTTAAACACACTTTTTATTGCATCATAGACCTTCTTATCTTATTTCAAAGGAAATAAAAGGGTACACACAAAGGAAAAACACTAACAATGGTGATTATTAGGAGAAAGGCGCCCCCAGGGCAATGATTACATCCTTGGGATTATGTTAGAAGGAAATCTAACAACCACAACCACTATATTTTATTATAACAAAAGCACAAGAACAATGTTGGTAACAATATCAGGGCACTAACCTTTGTTTAGGTGAAATCACCTCCTTGCTTTGTCTAGCGACCAAAAAGCATGGCTCATCACACAGGGGAATCAGAAGTTTGGTGAGGGAATATCATGTTCATATAGCTACATGAGCTTCTGCTAAAAGGGCATGTGAAAAAATAAAAACCTTGAGCAATGATTGCATACCTGTGTTTTTTCTTGAAGGAAAACTAGCAACCATTAGCTTTCCATCTCTAACAAGAACAAATGTAGAGTCCACAACAACATGATATTTGAATACATTTCTTATTTCATAATATTGGATCTTATTAGCTTGTTCTAGAGATAATAAATGGGCACAAATAAATCCATAACACTAATCATGGTGATTGTTAGAAAAAAATCACCCTTAGAGAATTAATTGCATCAACTTTGAGTGAAAGAGCCTCGGGCCAAGTTGAATCCATATTAGGTACATTGTGCATATACACTTTGAAATAACACCCTACAATTCATAAAATCTTAAATTGGATAAAAATACCACTATTATAGCTATCTCGAAGCCTTGTGGTTGTGATAGAATGAAANGCCTCGGGCCAAGTTGAATCCATATTAGGTACATTGTGCATATACACTTTGAAATAACACCCTACAATTCATAAAATCTTAAATTGGATAAAAATACCACTATTATAGCTATCTCGAAGCCTTGTGGTTGTGATAGAATGAAATCTAGCGTCCGCTTTCTCTACTTCTAGTAAACGAACAAGTGCAGAGTCATCAATAAAATTATATTTAAACACACTTCTTATTGCATCATTATGGGACTTCTTAGCATGTTATAGAGCCAATAAATGGGCACATACAAAGGAATGACACTAACCATGGTTTTATTTTAGGACTAAGGCACCCCCATAGCATTGATTTAATCTTTGTGCTTGTACTAGAAACAAAGGTAGGAACCACTAACTTTCCATCTAGCAGAAGCATATGTTCATTGTTGGTGACTACATTAGAACACTAACCTTGGTTAGGGTCAAATTACCTCCTTGCTTTGTCTAGAGACCAACAAGCATGGCTCATGATGTAAAGGAATCATAAGTAGGCCTAGGGAAAAATATGTTCATATTGCTACATGGGATTGTGCTAAAAGGGCATGTGAAGAGAAAGTAACCTTGAGCAATGGCAGATACTTGTTCATGTTCCTAAAGGAAAGCTAGTGAACTTTAGCTTTCCATCTATGAAAAAAACAAATCTAGAGCCCACAACAACATTAGATTTGAATATATTTCTTGTTTCATAATCATGGATCTATGTTAGCTTGTTCCAAAGCCAATACAAGCTTGAAACTCATCTTGAAACCCAACATTCAATACTTAAAAGGCATAGTAGGAGGGAATAACTAGGCATTGATATTGCATACAATGGAACAATGATACTATTCTTCAAGTCTAATTCTAAGCACTCAATGAGACAACCAGAACCAAAGGCATTGCTTTAATTCAAAGGTGACAAACCCTTATCATTGTCCCTCAAGATCCAAAATCAACACAACTTCACATTTTTTAATTTTCCAATGTACGACAATGATATAGCCAATCATTTAAAATTTGAGGTTATATAATTCACTTGGTTTTGATCATACAATTACAACTCAACACCTAAACAAAATAAAACATTTTCTACTAGACTCACTTGACCAAACAATGAGCATTTGCAAACTAGACTAGTACTTAAAGACCAAACTACTAAACAAAAAAGTTGAAAGGATTGCCCAGCCATTTTATAACAAGCAACCAAAGAATGATTGTCATCTTCTAGGTTGTTTGTTTAACACTCTATGATACATGCCAACAACTAAGGCATCACTTATTTAGAAAATTTTAACATATAGAACTAACACAATGACAATGGATACAAGAGCTAGGATTCTCTAAAACCATTTAAGCTAGCAGACTCTATCTATGCTACTGCAAGAATTAAGCATTAAGATTATGTGACTTTTTTACAACATATAAGAGGACTCAAACTTATACAACATCTAAACATAATTCCCAACAAAAATTCAATGACTTTCTTTTGTTGCATCCATGCAACTTTATTAAATGCCCAATAAATAATTTTCAAACATAATACTATTATTGAACATCTATAAAATTCACAAAGTTGAACAATAAACTTGAGTAGCATGGTTCAAGTGTAAGGTTAAGGTAGCTTTCTTTTGTATCTTAACATTGGAATGCCAATCAACCATGTCTTCCAAGTCATGAAACCATTATGTCACCATTACAAAGATAGGCTAATCCACATGGTGGGTGTAAGGATGTCTTCAAATAGTTGATTATGATGAAAATAAACTTATTATTCCATCAATCAAAACTCGAAATTACCACAAATGTTTTTTTATCATGCCAAGACTTGGGCAGTGTTTAAATGTTAGATATTAACTTGCAAAAATCATTGCAAGCCAATCCAACCTTTTGACTTCATACTAGGGTATATAACTTTCCTTCTTGCACACACACAAGGGAATTTCAAATAACATCATTCCATTATGTAGGAAAGATAGAGTGCGCTATATTTCCTACTTACACAAGCACAAGTTCATTTCGAACATCATTCCACTATGTAGGAAAGATAGTGCATAGTAGTTTTCCTTCTTGCACAAGCACATGGGATTTTTTAACAACATCATTCCAATGTTAAGGAAAGATAGCATGTGATAGCTTTACTTTTTTTCACGGGTACAAGTGCATTTCAAACATCATTCCATTGTGGAGGAAAGCTAGAGTGTGGTAGTTTTACTTCCTGCATAAGCATAAACACATTTCGAATAACATCATTCCTCTATGGGGGGAAACTAGGGCATGCTAGATTTCCTTCTTACACAATCAAAAGAACATTTTAGACAACATTATTCCGTTGTAGGGGAAAGCTAGCACGTACTAGTTTTTCTTCTTACACAAGTAGAAGCGCATCTCAAAAAACATCATTCTACTCTGAGATTCCTTCTTGCACAAGACCAAGCGCATTTTGAGCAACGTCATTCTAATGTAGGGGAAAGCTAGCATGATATATTTCTTTATTGCACAAGAACAAGTGCATTTCGAACAACATCATTCCATTGTGGTGGAAAACTAACGTGTTCTAGTTTTCCTTCTTGCACAAGAAAAAAATTCATTTCGAACAACAACATTCCACTATGGGGGAAATCTAGTGGGTGCTAGCTTTCCTTCTTTCACAAACACAAGTGCATTTCGACCAACAACATTCCATTATGGGGGAAATCTAGTGCATGCTATATTTCCTTCTTGCACAAGCAAAACAAATTTCAAGAAATAGCATGCCACTATGGAGGAAAGCTAATGCATGCTAGCTTTCTTTATTTCACAAGTACAAGTGCATTTTAAACAACAACATTCTACTTTTGAGGAATTATAGTGCATGTTATCTTCCTTCATGCACAAGCACAAGTGCATTTCGAACAAAATAATTCCATTGTGGAGGAAATCTAACGCATGTTAGCTTTCCATCTTACACAAGAACATGCACATTTCAAACAACATTATTCCACTATGGAGGTAGGCAAGATCGTGCTAGATTTTCATCTTGCACAAGCACAAGTGCATTTTTAATATCATTCCACTATAGGAAATCCTGCGCGTGCTATTTTTCCATCTTGCACAAGCACAAGTGCATTTTGAACAACATCTTTCCACTATAGAGGAAAGCTAATGTGTGCTATATTTCCTTCTTGTAGAAGCACAAGAGCATTTCGAACAACATCATTCCACTTTGGAGAAAGATAACACATACTAGCTTTCAACACCATTCTACTTTGGAAGAAAGTTAGTGCATGCTAGCTTTCCTTCTTGCACAAGCACAAGCGCATTTCAAATAACATCATTCCACCATTGAGTAAAGCTAGAATGTGCTAGATTTCCTTCTTGCACAAACACAACTGCATTTTGAACATTATTCCATGGTGGAGGAAAGCTAGTGCATGTTATCTTTCCTTATTTCACATGCACAAGCGTATTTCAAACAACAACATTCCATTGTGGAGGAAAGCTAACAATTTCTAGTTTTCCTTCTTGTACAAGCACAAGCGCATTTCGAGAAACAAAATTCCATTGTGGAGGAAATCTAGAGTGTGTTAGTTTTCATTCTTGCACAAACACAAGTTCATTTCAAACAAAATTCCACTTGGAAGAAATTTATTGCATACTAGGTTTCCTTCTTGCACCAACACAAATTGATTTTGAACAACAACATACCACTGTGGACAAAAAATAGTGCATGTTAAGTTTCCTTCTTGCACAAGCACAAGAAAATTTTAAACAACAACATTCCACTGTGTAGGAAAGGTAATATGCTCTAGCTTTCCTTCTTACACAAACACAAGCACATTTTGAAAAACATTGTTGCAATGTGAAGGAAAGATTCCCCTCTTGCACAAGCATGAGCTTATCTCTATCACCATCATCCCACCATGGGAGAAAGATACTACATGCTAGCTTTCTCTCTTACACAAGTATGATTGCATATCAGAAATTATCATCCCACCGTGGGGGAAAGCTAATGCATGCTCATTTTTTTATCTCGCACAAGAACAAGCACATCTCAAAAAACATCATTCCACCATGGGGGAAAGATAATGCATGTTGGATTTCCCTCTTACACAACACAAGCTCATCCCAAACAACATCATTCCACCAAGGGCATGATAGCTTTCCCTCTTGCACAAGCACAAGTGCATCTCAAACAAAATCATCCCACCCTGAGGGAAAGCTAGCACATGCCAAATTTCCCTCTTGCACAAGCAGGAGTGCATCTCAAACAACATCATCCCACCGTGGGGGTAAAATATCACGTCCTAGATGTATATCTTGCATGAGGAGGAGCACATCTTGAGCAACATCATCCCACCACGAGGGAAAGCTATCACATTTTATCTTTCCCTCTTTCAAAAACAAGAGCGCATCTCGTACAACATCATCCCACCATTGGGGAAAGATAGTGCATGTTATATTTCCCTCTTGCACAAGCATGCATGCATCTCAAACAACATCATCCATGTAATTCCCCAGGAGTTTTGTTGAGTGAGCACTCTCCTTCCAGGAGCCAAGATGATGAGTTGGGTGAGCTAGAGGGTGCCCAGACTCTTTATAGGTGAGTTTAGATCTTCGGACGTTGTTGTGATAAAGATGACTTACCAAGACTTGACTTGCAACGGAGGGTGATGACTGAAGTGGCAAGTTGGGTGTGTGCCCCATGGAAGCCATGTGTTACATCACCCAAATATGAAGAGTTGGATGATGGGTGTTCTAGCAGCATGAGCGTCGAACCGACATAAAGTTGGACCAAAGGATTGTGGAAGTTCCACACCTTGGGTGCACACCAAGGGGAGTTGACGAAAGGAACATGTGGTGGATGCGGACCAAGGAAGACTTGCACCAAATGCTAATCCAAGTGGTTGGACAATGAATGGATGTGAACAATACTTGGGCACCCAAAACCAAAATTGAGGAAGTCAACCAAGGAAGAGCATGCCCAAGAAAAGGGAGTGTGCCCTTTAGCAATTCAGCTCAGAAATGTTAAGTGGACAAAACAACCAAAAGGGGTGCGTTGGCTCAATGACGAAGGGGCACGTCACTTGGAAAGGGAACGCGCCTATATAAAAAAGTGAGTGATCATTTGGAAAATCATCCAAGAGATCCAAGAAGTCATATTTCAAAGAGAAGTATGAACCGATCAGAGAGCAGGCGCAGAAAGGTAAAGGTTGGCAAGAGACAGTCTTTCATAATTGTAGGTTGAGAGTTATGTGACAACAACCAAGAAGGAGGGGCTAGTTTCTCCCCAAGGAGCCAAGTAGACCCTAGAGGGTAACTTGGGTTTCCTTGAGGAGGAAGAACCGAAGAGAAGGTATGAACAAGTATTTCTTGAAGGGATTTGTTGGAACAAACGAACTATGGTTCAGAAAGGGGGGTCGCACCAATTTGAGGCAAAGGAAAATTATGAACCGAGGAAAGGGGATGGATGAACTTGGATAGAATCACAAGTACTTTTGATAGATGAGGTGACAAAGGAAGGGCACACAAGGGAGCAACTCATTGAAGAAAGTTTTGTTTGGTTTTCGTTCAAGGTTTTGTGTAACAAAGTGAAATCTCTAGTTGTATAAAATTTCTTGTGTGGCATGATTGTTTGGCTCATCACATTGTTGTTTTGTTCTTAAATAAGTCTTTTGGGTGTTGGGCCTATTTGGTCGCCCACACATATGTTTCTGTTGTTTTGTATGAATGGCTCTTCTTTACTGTTGAAATAATTCTAAGTAAGAAAAACAAAGACATAACTAATAACAAACAAAAATAAGTGAAGGTGTAGCCTAGATTGAGTAATTCAGTTCGGTCTTGCTACTGAATGAAATACGTTGGCGTTGCAGGGTGACTGGGAGCGTTGGATGTTTCTGCCACCCAACCGCAGGTTTTCTAGACCCATGATAATCCCATCATGGGGGGAATCTAATGTGTGCTAGTTTTCCTTATTACACAAGTGCATCTCAAACAACATCATTCAATTATGGGGGGAAGCTAGCGAGTGCTACCTTCTTGCACAAGTGAATCTCAAACAAAATCATTCCACCATGGGGAGAAGCTAGCGAATTTTGCCTTCCCTATTTCACAAGCACAAGCACATCTTGATCAACATCATTCCTCCATGGGAGAAAGCTAGTGCATGATAGCTTTTCCTCTTACAAAAGCACAAGCACATCTTGAACAACATCATTCCACCATGGGGGAAAGCTAGCACGTGCTAGCTTTACCTCTTACACAAGAACAAGAACATATATAACAACATCATCCCAATGTGGGAGAAAGTTAGTGCATTCTAACTTTCTCTCTTGTGCAAGCAGTAGCGCATCTTGAACAACATCATCCCACCAGTGGGGAATGCTAGCGTGTGCTAGATTTCCCTCTTTCACAAGCACAAGCACATATTGAACAACATCATCCCATTGTGAGGGAAATCTAGCACGTGCTAGTTTTCCCTCTTGCACAAGCATGAGCACATCTCGAACAAGATCATCCCACCATGGGGAATGCTATCTTTCCCTCTTGCACAAGAACAAGCACGATCTCATCTTGGACAACATCAACCCACCGTGGGAGAAAGCTAAGATGTGTTAGATTTCTCTCTTGCACAAGCATGAGCTCATCTCATACAACATCAACCCACCGTGTGGGAAAGATAGTGTGTGCTAGCTTTCCCCCTTGAAAAAGAATGATCTCATCTCGAACAACATCATGCCACCACGGAAGAAATCTAGTGCATGATATATTTCCCCCTTGTACAAGTAGGAGGTCATCTCAGACAAAATCATGCCCCTCGAGCAGGAAATCTTAGTGCATGCTAGCTTTCCCCCTTGCATAAGCAGAATCTCATCTCGAACAACATCATCCCATCGTGTGGGAAAGATGGCGCATGTTATCTTTCCCCCTTGCACAAGCAGAAGCTCATCTCGGAAAACATCATCCCACCATGGGGGAAATCTAGCACGTGCTAGATTTCCCCTTTGCATAAGAAGGAGCTCATCTCGAACAACAATATCCCACCATGGGGGAAAGTTAGAGATGCTAGCTTTACCCCTTGAGAAAGTGCAAGCTTATCTCGAACAACAATATCCCATCATGGAGGAAAGATAGCGCATGCTAACTTTCCCTCTTTCACAAGCACGATCTCATCTTGGAAAACAACATCCCCCCTTGGGGGAAGGCTAGGGCATGCTATATTTCCCTCTTACACAAGCGCGATCTTATCTCGGACAACATCATTCCACCATGGGGGAAAGTCAACACGTGCTAGCTTTCCCTCTTACACAAGCACAAGCTCATCTCGGACAACATCATCCCACTGTGGGGGAATGCTATCACATGCTAGCTTCCCCCCTTCCACATGTAAGATCTCATCTTAGACAACATCATCTCATCCTGGGGTAAATCTAGTGCATGTTAGATTTCCGCCTTGCACAAGTAGGAGCTCATATCAGACAACATAATTCCATGTCTTGGAAAGCTAGCACGTGATAGCTTTCCCCCTTGCACAAGAAAGAGCTCATATCAGACAATATCATGCCACCATGTGAGAATTATAGTGTGTGATAGATTTCCCCTTTGTAGAAGAAGGATCTCATCTCAAACAACATCATCCCACCATGGGGGAAAGTTAGCGCGTGCTATATTTCCCCCTTGCACAAGTAGGAGATCATCTCAGACAACATCATCCCACTACGGGGGAAAGCTAGTGCATGCTATTTTTCCCCTTTTCACAAGTAGGATTTAATCTCGAACAACATCATCCCATCGTGGGGGAAAGATAGAATTTTCTAGCATTTCCCCTTGTACAAGAAGGATCTCATCTTAGACAACATCATCCCACCATGGGGGAAAGGTATCACATTCAAGATTTCCCCCTTGCACAAGAAGGAACTCATCTCAGACAACATCATCCCACCATGGGGGAAAGATAAAGTGTGAGATATTTCCCCCTTGCAGAAGTTGGAGTTCATCTCAGACAACATCATCCCACCATGGGGGAAAGCTAATGCACCTTGCATAAGTAGAAGCTCATCTCGTACAACACCATCCCACTCTGGGGGACTTGCACAAGAAGGAGTTCATCTCCGACAACATCATCTCGCCATGGGGGAAAGCGAGTGCATGCTAGATTTCCCACTTTCACAAGAAAGAGTTCATCTCAGACAACACAATCTCACCATGGGGGAAATTAATCACGTGCTAGATTTCCCCCTTGCAAAAGCACAACCTCATCTCGAACAACATCATCCCATTGTGAGGGAAAGCTAGTGCATGCTAGATTTCCCCCTTCCACAAGCACGGTCTCATCTCAGACAATATCATCCCACCGCGGGGGAAAACTATCATGTGTTAGCTTCCCCCTTTGCACAATAAATATCTTATCTCGAACAACATCATCCCACCATGGGTGAAAGCTAGCGTGTGCTAGCTTTTCCCTTTGCACAAGAATGAGCGCATCTTGGACAACATCATTCCACCATGGGGGAAAACTAGTACATGCTAGCTTTCCCCTTTGCACAAGCATAAGCACATCTCAGACAACAACATGCCACCATGGGGGAAATCTAGCATGTGCTAGCTTTCCCTCTTGCACAAGCATGATCTCATCTTGGGAAACAATATCCCATTGTGGGGGAAATATAGTGCGTCCTAGTTTTCCCCCTTGCACAAGAACAACCTCATATCAAAAAACATCATCCCACCGTGAGGGAAAGCTAGCACATGCTAGCTTTCCCCCTTGCACAAGCACGAGCTCATCTCAGACAATATCATCCCACTACGGGGGAAATCTATCATGTGCTAGCTTCCCCCTTTGCATAAGCAAGAGCTTATCTCAAACAACATCATCCCACCGTGGGTGAAATCTAGCATTTTCTATCTTTTCCCTTTGCGCAAGCAAGAGAACATCTCGAACAACATCATCCCACCATGGGGGAAAGCTAGCATGTGCTAGCTTTCCCCTTTGCATAAGCACAAGCGCATCTCAGACAACAACATGCCACCATGGGGGAAATCTAGCACGCTAGATTTTCCTCTTGCACAAGCACAAGGTCATCTCAAGAAACAATATCCCATCATGGGGGAAAGCTAGTGTGCGTTATATTTCCCTCTTGTGAAAGAACGAGCTCATGTTGGACAAAAATATCCCATCATGGGGGAAAGCTACCTTTCTCCCTTTCACAAGCGCAAGCTCATCTTGGACAACAATATCCCACCATGGGGGAAAGCTAGCACGTGCTAGCTTTCCTTCTTGCACGAGCACAAGCTCATCTTAGACAAAAATATCCCACAGTGGGGGAAAGCTAGCATGTGTTATATTTCCCTCTTGCACAAGCTTGAGCTCAACTCGAAAAACAAAATCCCAGTGTGGGGGAAATCTAATGCATTGTAGCTTTCCCTCTTGCACAAGTGTGGTCTCATCTCTGACAACATCATCCCACCATGGGGGAAAACTAGTGTGTGTGAACTTTCCGTCTTGCACAAGTGCGAGCTCATGTCGGACAACATTATCCCACTGTGGGATAAAGCTAGCGCATGCAATTTCCCCCTTGCAAAAGAAGTATCTCATCTCAAACAACATCATCCCACCATGGTTGCTATCTTTCCCCATTGCATAAGTAGGTGCTAATCTCAGACAACATCATCCCATCATGGGGAAAAACTAGTACATGCTAGTTTTCCCCCTTGCACAAACAATAACTCATCTTAGACAACATCATTCCATTGTGTGGGAAAGCTAGTGTGCACTAGCTTTCCCCCTCGCACAAGTAGGGGCTCATCTTGGACAACATCATGCCACCGTGTGTTAAGTACCTATACCAGATCTACAAATATAATTGAATAATACCAAGAATAAACCATAAACCATTCACCTTAATATGAACACAAGAAATAGAGAAAACCTTTGAGGTAGGGTAACACCATATATTAGTCCTTATGGAAGGATAAAACTACTCAAGCAATCATTGCTTGTACAATCACAATATTCTTCACTTTGTTTCATTACATTGCCTACACTTCTTTATATAGCTCTCCCTATCTCCTAGGAACCTTCTAGAGAGCCTTCTCACATTTATTACATCCAACTACCATAGTGGGCCTTTATTAATATAGTGGACCTAGTCCACCTTACATTGCATGACCACATTCCCATTTATTAAATGACTTCCACTAATGACACATAACTACATTCCCATTGGGTACCTCCCTAGGTACCCCATATTACCTCCCTATGTATATTACATTCCATCCCCCTTCACATGTTTCATCCTCAAAACATGAGAAGAAACCATACAATATGACCAGCTAAGCAATGTAGACAACTGGTACCAAGTACGACCATCCAATCATCCCAATGGAAGTCGAACATGATGTCTATATGCTACCTTTCCACCCTTATCTTTATCTGCACCATGTCAGGGTTTCCATGGGATTGTTTCTGTAGCTTGATCTCTTTCCATAGTGTCGGTAGTCCTCCATGCACCTCTTGATCGGTTTCTTGTCTGGTGCCCTGTTGGTGCATAAATGTGTTGATGCACATGCCCTTTCCTTGATGACTTTTGTGTCTCTATATGATGTGGATGGCAATATACAACAACTGTAGGAATTTGTTCTTTTTCCTTCAAATATGCAACACTTTGTGCCTTTGAGTCAATGACCTCCTTAGCTTCCTGATTATGTCGTTCTTGTAGTTTTTCTTCATCTCCTTCTGTAGACTCTGCCTCTGATTCAACTTCAGACTGGGCAATAATTTCTTTGCTAGCTTCCATGGGTCCATCTTTATTACTAAGAGACACATCTTGCAATGTGATTCTTTTTTTCTTGTACCACAACTTTAAAAACTTCTTTTGCACATTAATATTAATGGTACCCATTGATTCTATCCAAGGATATCCCAAAACAATATCCACTTCATCCATATCCATAGCATAAAAATC
>SNQJ01S0038896.1:187401-198959 GCA_010110895.2 Picea sitchensis | reverse complement strand
AGTAAATTGCCAAAATTGCCAGAAAACTATTTTGAGCCAGTCAGAAAAGGTGGGTGGCCACCGATATCCACCTGGATCATGCGACTACCTAGAAATCTTGTACACTCTATGGGGGGTAAAATAAAGGGATTTGGGTAAAGGCTTGGGGGACTGTTTCCCAAGCCAGGATATGGCCTTGGGGGAGGGGAAGATCAGGAACGGGTAGAGATGAACAAGTTCCAGGAGATTCCTAAGGGAGAAGTTCTGTGACTAGTGGGACATCAGGGATGAAAGTGGCCTCAATGGGAGGGAGAGTATCTTCAGTTGTCATTCCATTGGTGGAGATGACACATACTTGTGCTGAGGGATGGGTGAGCGGTGGTGCTCCATGGTATGTCCCTAGAAAGGATGGGTCCTTAAAAATTCTGAGGCCCATCTCGATGAGTGGATAGGCATCTAGATTAGTGTGGACAAAAAGGAGGATGTTTTCGATGTTGGATGAAGGGTTAGGCTCATAATGTGATACTTGATCGATGGTAATGATCTTTATGTTATGGGGAAACATCATGGTTCAGAACACATAAGAGGCGACTACCTTCATAGCATACATGTAGCTACGACCAAACAAAATATTGTAGTCGAAGGGGGCATCGATAACCTCAATCTCAATAAGAATTTTTTTTCCCCCGAGTTCGACGGGGACATTTTGGAAGAGCCCCTCAGGAGATGAGGGTCATCCGTCATAAGCCCTCAAAGTAATGGCGGATGGTATTAGCTCTGGAGAGCCAAGTTTCTGCTAGACAATTTTGGACATGATGCATGTGGATGCACCTTTGTCAATAATGTAGTGGTGGACTGTGATATTATAGATTTTAACAGGTATTTGAAAAGCGACAAGAGTGGGGAGACGGGGTTCTCCACTATCGATATCAAATGTGATGAGTTGAGTATTGACAGGGTTGACTACCCCCAGAGCGGAAAGTAATGACATCCGTTGAGTAGGACATGTTTGAAGAACTTCTAAGACTGACATGGCAGTAAGGGATTGTGCCAAGTCATCGACCAGACTATAATTATGGGATGCCCTAGCCTGAGGGTTGTTGACATTCCTTTGTAATGGGATGTGATGGATGCGAAGAGGTGTTTCAATATTAGGGCGTGGAATCATCAAAGGTGGGCCAGTCATGACTGGGTTGGCCTCCGAGGTAGTGGGAGTAGGGTCAGAGGGTGTGCTGTATTGACGACTATGTGTTTGTAGAAGGACTTCTTCCTCACTAGTGAGGAGTATAGTGCAATTTGTAGGAGGTCCTGGGTTGGCGTACTGTCCCATCTATGGTGGGGTTGGATGCATATCATGTTGGGTGTTCATTACCCCTTGATGTGGTATGATGGTTTGTAACACAACTAGGGAGGGTTGTTGCATATATTATTGTGGGGCCTGCTAGGGAGCAGGCGATACTGGGGGACATGGTCCATTTATGGATTCTTTCATCTGTTTAAAGTCCACAATTTGAGGGAAATAGTGAGTATAATGGCCATACTCACCGCAAAGGGAACAAGGGAAGTTTTTTTGAATATTTTTGTTTTTCTTCCCTTGGCATTTTTTGTTATTGCCCCTTTAGGGGTTCTAGTTCCCCTAGTTCTGGTTTCCCCCAGCAGGTTGGTTATGCTGGGGTTGGTTCTAGTTTCCTCCTGGTCCAAGATTATTATTGTTTTGGTTTTTTCCCTTCTTTCAGGCATTGTTCGACTAATGGGATGGATTAGCCATATTCAGCTATTCAAAATTTTGATACTACTGAATGGGAGAGGGTTGAACAAAATTAACCCCAACATGTGGTTGTCCTTGTGGTGAAGGAATGGGCTGGGGGGGACTAGGGAATGGAAAGTATGGATTATTCTATGGTAATGATTTGTAGGATGCATAGTAAGGTGTGGCACTTTCACTAGTGCTTAGGGTGTAAGAAGAGGTAGAGGAGGTACTAGAACTAGGTTGGGCTGCGAGGCGTATTGTGGGTGCTGGCGGCGGTCCGCTGGTGGGTGGAGGAAAGGTTAAGGGGTATGGTTGTGGATAAGGGGGAGGATTATAATAAGGGGGTTTGCCATATAATAGTGGATATTGAGGTGTTCCATACGTCAGTGGTTGTTGGGGGTGTGAATTGTGGTGTGTAATGGTACCAATCAATCAATCCACTGAGCGAGACATCCCAAGTTTGTCTTGGCCAAATGGCATGGGTCTTGGGGCGTCAGGTAGTACTGTATACAAATATCTTGACTGCGAATAAATGATTTCAAACTATTGGGCCTTGTTGATGGCTTCTTCTTCCGATTGGGGGAAGGTGGCAGCCACATGTTTTGCAAGGAGGGAAATAAGTGATTTGAGCAACCAATTAAGGCATTGTTTCTTGGTGGCTTCTACTTTACATAGACTATGTCGCCAATGCAATTCATGAATGTGGTCGGCGATGTGTGTAGTGGAGGTTTGTTTAAACTCTGAGAGGAGTTTGAGACCATTGTCATGATGGATTGGGAGTTGAAAGAAGGTAAAAAATGATTTGGCCAAAGATTTAAAGGTCGTATGGGACCCAAATTTTTCTTCTACGTACCACTTAGTTGATGGGCCAGTGAGTGTACATTGAAATAGTCTCAATCGGACAAATTTTTCCATAATTCTATTGGAGGAGAACCATAAATGGAAGGTCATGATATGGTTGGTTGGGTCATCTCCCACTTTTCCTTCAAACTCGGGGATGTTTGAAGATATTTTGGTAGGAATTGCAGGCCATGTGGGGTGTTGCAATATAGGATCATTAGTAAGTTTAGTCAGATCCGATATGTTGAGGGAAGCCAAGTATGACATCTGAGGTTGTGGTGGAAGATTAGTACCAACCATGGTGGAAATGTTTTGTGTGCCTAACCCCGAAAGAGGGTTAGTTCCGGCCATAGTGTGAATGTGGGGTGTACTTGACCCGTGAAGGGGGCTTGATACAGTTGTAATTCATCCTTGAGAAGAAGTGTGCCCCCCGCTTTCGTGTAAAGGAGAGTGTGGTGATGGTTGACCTTGGGAAGTGGACCCAAGAAAAATGGAACCAAGAAAAGATGATCCAAGGCAGTAGCACTCACAGGGGTGTTAGAAAGTATGGCTGATGAGTTGGCAAGACTAGGAACTCCCCCTAGAATGGGAGGGAGATTTAGAAAGCATATGGAATGACAGGGATTATGTGGGTCCCCTATGATGTCCGACTAGCAAAGTGGATGTGTGAAAATGGTGATGAGATCAATTTAATGAACAAGAGACATTGTATAAATTGGACCTTCACAATATATCTCACAATCATACGTAAGCACAAGAGAAACATACATAAATAAATTGATAAAGAAGAATACATGTGGGTAGGTGGATTTTATCCACATGAGAGAACAAAGAAAAAAAATGCTCGTGTCCTAAAAGACGTAACGTCCTTCCTCTCAAAAAACACTGGACCTTCCAATAACACTCAATAGTGGGGTCTGAAGCCACCGGAAGAGGAGCTAGTGAAGGATGAAGTAATCATTTATAATGAGGGGTAGAGGGTGCATATCCCGAAAGAGTTGGCGATATTTCCCAATAACCACACCAAATATGATCAAGGTGCAATTGTAGCCCATAATTGCCACCTGGGTAGATGTCCTAAGATTTGGTCACTAGGTACCTCGGTCAAAGTGTGACATTTAGATTTTCAGCCTAAGAAATGGGTCACGGGATGGATCCTATCCAAGAGGTGGGTGCCTCAAGGGGGGATGCACAAAACAACCGGACCTCAGCCTTTGACCCTTCATGGGTATCTCCCTGCCTTATGGTGTTAGGAACACTTGATTTGGAGGATTTTAAAGTTCCCTATTTGACAACTTCTACTGTTTTGAAGATGTGAGAACCAAATAATGGGGAGTTATTTGGATGCCTATCTCCGAGATCCTACCTAGACTACAAATTTTATTTTAGCACCTCCTGTGGAGGAAACTTAGTGAGTTTTCAGAAAAAAATTAGATGTGGTTTTTTGAGAGATTGCGGGTGTGATCCAATCTTGTTGAAATTAAGTGGGAGTGGATAGTTTCATCAAGAAAAGGGTGGGGTGTTTCAGAATATCTTTGGAGGAAACTTACTTCAACCTCCGTGTTTCGAGATGAAAACTATGTGAGTGAGTAGTGACTTTGTGTGTGAACAAGTGAAAGTGTGCCAATTTTTTTATTTAATAAATTGGGTGTCACCTTGCTGCATGTGGAATTCTTCTGGTCCTTACAAGTCTTGATTACCTAATTAACTAAGTTCTATTGGTACAACCTTGCAAAATTTTAAAGTCCCTAGGAAACTAACATGTGGACATGTGGGTCCTTACTATTCCTTTAACTCCCTAGTGTGATTTAATCTAAGAAATCTTTGAAACTATCCTAGATTGTGCATATGGGGGCATGTATGGGCCCGTTACAAAACCTTTAAACTTCCCTAGTGATTTAATATAAGAAATTAAACTTTAATCAATATCCTATCTTTGTAGCATGTGGGCACGTATGGTTTCGTTACAATCTTAAGATGTGTTTGAAAAATAAACTAAGAGGAGTCTCGAGGGGGCTCTTGTCCTCTCCTAAAGATTTTGTCTTTTTAAGGGACATGAAATTTTCCCTCAATCTCCTTATGATTCTCAAGATCACTTTGGGGCATGAGAGAAGAGAATACTCAATGATTGATATCCAATTTCTGGTCCCAATGCAAGTTTTATATGTGATATAGGATGATTCCAATTTAGACATTACTCAAAGCAAGCCATCCATGTGGAAAAAATGAAAGAAAAAGAGGAAAGAATGATTTTAACCCCCTAAGTGCCTATGTTTTGACTAATCCCTTCATATGGAGAGGGTATCTAAGTGTGGTGCATGTTACAATATGCGTGGAATCAATATTGAGAAGGCTATGGGCCTTCAATAGATCACAAAGACGCTTACAATATTTGATTTTCTAGGCAGATGCACGGGTCACAGAGTAGACAGAGGCGCACTGGGCACCAATGCGCAGATAAAAAATGACCTTTGGGCACAGTGTGCAAAGGGTGTTGAGAAACACAGGGGGTTTCGTGCACATGCTCGGAAGATGCGCCTATGGGTTATCAAACCCATGCACTTGTTGTTACATGGACGTGAAAGAAATTTCGGATGAAATTCTCTCAACTCGACTTTGAATTCGGTTTTTTGCAAGTCGGCTTGGGCCGGTTATGGTTCCTGCAAGTTAAAGAAACAAAAGGAAGAGATAAAATAACCCAAATGGGGGATTAAATTGATACCTTTCCCTAGTGGAGTCGCCAATCTATTGAACCTCTTTTATCACATAAATGAGAAAAATAAGGGTGCTTTCAAGCCCAGTTAGGTTAGCTAGGCAAGACAACAGTGAAGGAAAGAGTTAGAAGTATAAATCATAAAGGATAAGCAAAGAGCTAAATTAAGAACATTAAAAGAAACTAAACTAGACTGCATAAGGACATTAGAACAAGAAACAAGCAACACTCATTCCACCAATGGAAATGATTGTATTAGTGGAAAGAAAACACCAAAGAGAAAGGAAGACTTTGGGTCCCCTCTTCCTCCAAGGGAGGGCTCTTGGACCCCCAAATATTGAGCTCTTATTACAAGTAATAAACTAGAATGAAATGGTGAAGAGAATCCAAAGCACATTCATTCAAGAGGTGATATGAATGGCTAAATGAAATGGTGATGGTAGGCTTTTGATGAGGAAGGAAGATCCTCCAAGAGAATATTAACAACATAATAATACAAATGAATTCCTTGAAAATATAGTGCACCCATGGCTTCCTTTCATAGCATAGCTTTGAGGTATTATGCAACCAGTTCTTAGTGTGAATAAGGGGCCCTTTAGGTCTTTGAACAGCCCCCTAGTCGGATTCAGCCAATATTTGGATGTCGAATCGGCTTGGAAGATGAACCAGAAGTGGGTGGAAGGATGACCAATATCATAAATGCGTCATTTTGAGGTGTGCGCGGCTTTTTGCATCCACAGTTGCACATCGAACACATGTGCGCTTTTCTAAAGTTATCCAACTATCGCACGTGAGCGCACGCCTTGTGTATTTTTAGTGCATGCTGATTTTATTACTAGTTGTATAGTTTTGGACCTTTTGGAGATGCATTTTTGTTCCACAAGTGAACAAATGAGTGTTTTGAATATGTTGGATTCCTGTAACCACTTGCGGATGAAATTCCAGTGATAACATGCATGATCTACCTTGGTATGAGAGTGGGAGGACTCCGTTGGTGAATATGCAACAAGAAGAACTATATCAATATTTGGGGATAATGGTTGGAACCCCAAGCACACCTGAAAAGGGTCGTGGCCAATGGAGTTATTCTGAACATACATAAGAATCCCATTCTCTTTGTGCTCCTCTACAGTGTTGTTGACTTTCTTTTGCTAGATAGAAATGTCTTGGGATGAGACTGTAGTGGTCGCAATGACCTTCTGTTCATCATCTGACTGGATCATGAAGAGGGAAAAATTTGTGGTTTTATAGATTACTTTGTGACATTTTTTTTACGAGATCAATAAAGTGGCAGTAGTTGGAGCTACATCTGGTACCCTGTAGAGATGACCTCCCAAAGTAACAATGACACTACGGGGTAGAGACTCATAGATAGTGTGGATTTTCCACATATATGGTTGTCCTAAGAGAATATCACATAATTCAAGTGGTGCAACATCACACACTAACTCATCCTTGAAGGGCTTGATACCATATGATAGGCAACACTATTGGTTGACACATATGTGTCGTCCCCTACTCAACCATGTGATGGTGTATGGTTAGGGATGTGGCATCATTGGAAAATTCAATCTCTTGACAACCTCAGCTGATATCGTGTTCTTTTGACTCCTGTTTTCAAAAATGAAATGCAGTGGGGTCCCCTTTACCCATATCTATGTGTGGAAGAGTCTCCCCACCTCCTCAAGATCCTCTAGTTCCTCTGGTTGTATTGTTGTGGTTGTGATGGTAGCAGTGGGTTTTGCATCGATGATATGTTTCCCTTTATTATTCTTTGAATCATAGTCCAAGTCAAGTTCTAATTATTTTTCTTTGATCTCTACCACCAATGACTATTTCGAGTGACATTCATCAGTGTTGTGTCAGGGGTTGTTGTGGAACTCACACCACTTTTCTGTGTCTTTCTTAGAATTATGATTACCCTTATCTTCCTTTGTCTTGTAATGGCTCTCTTGAGTTTGGAATTCCTTTCTCTGTCCTTTATTCCATGATTTAGGTTTTCCTTTTCCATGATTCTATTGTGGCATATTTTCAAACTCAAACTCCTTCTTACTCTACTGCTTGAATTCCTGCTCAATTTTGATTGCATATTGATAAACAAATCCTAGTGAGGATATGTCCAAGAAATCCATCTATATTTGTATGCACCGATGCATATCACTATGATACTTCAAAACCAAGTTCCTCTTGGAGTCTTTGATACCCATCTTTGAGAGAAAGGTATGAAAGATGTTAGTGTAATTGACACTTTCCGATCTCTTTTCTGATGAAAATTTGTCCATCTCATGTACTGGTCATCATAGTTTCTGATAGGGTAGAACTCCTCCTTTAGGGAATCTATAAAGGTCCCCCAAGTGGGTTCTCTCCTAAATGGTGTAGATTCATCCGCGGTGTACCTATCCCAGTAACCTTCCCACCAAGCTTTGACATGTGGAAGGGATTTAAGGAGCCCGAAGGTGATATTTTCATCGTTGGAGAAATTTTGGATGGAGTAATAACCTTCTATAGATACAACCATTTTTCTAGAGAATATGCATCTATATGGCCTTCAAATAAGGGGATATCAAAATTGACTTGTACCTTGAAGGGTGTCGCACCGCTGAACTATTTTCTTTTCGAAGATGCCTCGGTCGCTACCATTGGTAGTCTTCGAAGGATTTGAGCAAAGTTGTCCATCATCTCATTCTTATGTTGCATAAGGGATTCCTCAAGCAATGTCTTGAAAGGATCTCCTACTCTATCATCTCTCTTTTCTTGTACCATGGGAGGTCATTTGGGATAGCGAGAGAGGTTGTCCTCAAGCAAAACTAGCTCGAGACCCAAATATATATACCTTGACCTTATCAGGGACCTACTATGAGAAATGACAAGGAGAAGAATACTCTGATACCACTGATCTAGATTACGATAAGAATGAAATGAGACAAAAACAAAAATATAGAATAGAACATAAAAATATAGTGAAACCCAACTTCTATTAATGAATAAGATACAAAAACAATGTAGAAGACAAAATCAAAGAATGGGGTAGCTTATCTCTGAAAAGAAAGATATGTTGGCTATGTTTCATTCACAATAAGATTTACATCACACTCCATTGCATTCTTAAAGGGCCTACTTCACCTCAATTATATATGAGAGAGTGAGAGGAGAACGATTCTCATGATGCATGTGGGATAAATTAGTCCAAGTTAATACAATTCCATAGGCATGTAAAATAGTAGGACTTCCCAGGTAGTCACCCATCCCAGGACTACTCTAGCCCAAGAAAACTAACTATGGAGTTCTAATGGGATTTGATGCATTAACCCTATGTCATAAGCATATAGATAATGTAAGTTTTAAACCTGTGAAGTAAAGAAATGCATGTAGATTCTTAAGAAAAACATAATTTAATCAATGGCTCATACACAGAGTACATAGAGATTTTATACCAGAAACCCTCAACCACAAAAACCTTTCTTATATTCATTATATCGAATTTCACCATTCACCATAAAATATATACAATGTTTTTAGGTATTCCTTAGATACCAAAACCCTAATCCCTTAATCCGAGATTAATATAAAAAATCGCTAAAAATAGCAAAATCCGCTAAAAATAGAAAAACTGCCCAAAAACAAAATTTGGGGGCGCTACGCATAACCAGGGGGGGGCATACCTGCCCCCCCCATGACCCCACTAGGAAAGCACTCGATGCACATGACACAAAGAGAACTACTATGATGGATCATCATACGCAATTGTCGAATCTGATGCGTCCACACACACACATGCAAAGAATATAACACATACCCAACATTCTCCCACTTGTTGTTTTCTTTTCATCCAGGGGTCCACAAGATTATATATAGTTAACAATGCAGGGAAGAAATGCCCATTGTTAATCTACACCAAGAGAAATTTTATGTGCTCACATAATTTGTCAATGAATCTGCAACATTCTTCAAAGTGTCAACCTTTTCTGGTAACACTTTCTTTTCCTCAACCATGTCTCTCACAAAGTGATACTGAACATCAATATGCCTTGTCTTCGAATGATAAGTTGGGTTATTTTCTAGGAATATTTCACTCTAACTGTCACAATCTAATATCACTACTTGTTGTACCAAACCAGTTCCTGAACACAATATTTGTAACCATACTGCTTCCTTGCTTGCATGAGTGGTTGCCATGTATTCAGCTTCTGTAGTTGAGAGTGCCACTACAACCTGTCTTTTTCTCATCCAACTGATTGATCCTCCAAATAGGTTAAACACATACCCACTTGTATATCTTTTGTGATCCATGTCTCCAACCCATTCTACATCAACAAATCCATGTATGTCCACCACTATGTCCAATCCTGGTCTTCCTTGGTAGCACAATCCATAACTGGTAGTGACACGAAGATACATGAAGACCCTCTTTGTTGTTGTCCAATGCCCCTTCCCTAGTTTTGACATATACCTGCTCAAAACTCCCACTGCATGTGCAATGTTTTCTCTAGTACATACCATTGCATGCATAAAACTGCCAACTGCACTGGCATACAGAACATGGGACATGTCCTCTTCTTCTTCTTGTTTCTTGGGACACTGATCTCCAGATAACTTTACACCTATAGGAATATGAACCTTGACCTGTTTACTTCCATGCATATTAAACCTCTGCAATATCGTCTCAACATATTTTATCTGATTCAACCAGAGTTTCTTGTTTGCACGATCTCTTTTAATCTCTGTTCCCATAATGAAGTTAGCAACACTGAGATCCTTCATGTCAAATTTGGAGGATAGCTACGATTTCACCTCCTTGATAAACATCCATGTTATTTCCTACCAACAACATGTCATCAACATACAACACTACATAAATGAAGTGATTACCAACCTGCTTGGAATATACACAGTGATCAGACTTGCTTCTTACAAATCCCAATCCAAGGATGTATGTGTCAAACTTTTGGTACCACATCCTAGGTGATTGCTTCAGAAGATATAGTGACTTCTTTAGCTTACAGACCAACTCTTTCTTTCCCTTCACTACAAAGCCTTCTGGTTGCTTCAAGTAGATTTCTTCTTCTAGATCCCCATGTAGGAATGTTGTCTTCACATCCATCTGTTCCACTTCAAGATCAAAAGAATCAGCAATAGATAAAAGAAATCTAATAGAAGTTAACTTAGCAACAGGAGAAAAAATCTCACCAAAGTCAATTCCCTCTACCTGAGAATAACCTTTTTCTACTAACTGAGCTTCGTATTTCTCCACTTTACCTTATGAATTAAACTTTTTATTAAACAACCATTTGCTACCAACATATTTTCTTCCAAATGGCAACTCAACTATATCCCATGCCTCAATCTTATCCAAGGCATCCATTTATTCAACCATGGCCTTCTTCCAGAGTTTACTATCCTCTGAATTCACTACTTCCCTCACAGTTCTGGGATCATCATTAGTAATAGATAAAGAAAAATTGGAACGAAAATCAGGTGGACTATACCTTTCTGGTTTCCTTCTTTCTCTCATTGATCTCCTCAATACTGGGGTATGAGGTTCTTCTTCTTCTTTCACTGCTTCATCTTCTTTAGGTGATTCAGATTTTGCATCATCCAACTCTATCTCTATTTTCTTAGGTTTGTCTTGTGTTGGTAGGAATTCATGTTTGGACACATCTTTTACCTCTCTCAAAACAACATCTCGACTGTAAACAATCTTCTTGGTTTCTAGGTTCCAAAGCTTATAACCTTTCACACCATCTTTATAACCAATAAAGATACACTTTTTAGCCTTTTTATCCAACTTACTCCTATTTTCCTTTGGAACATGTACATAAGTATCACAACCAAACACTCTAATATGTTGAAGAGAGGGTTTCTTTCCAGACCATACCTCATGTGGAGTTTTATCATCCAACGCTGATGAAGGTGATCGATTGACCAGGTAACATGTTGTACCCACTGCCTCTGCCCATAATTCTTGTCCTATCCCAACACCACTGAGCATGGTCCTTTCTTTTTCCATCAATGTCCTTTTCATCCTTTCTGCAACTCCATTCTACTGAGAAGTGTATGGAGTATTCTTTTGCCTTGCTATACCACACTTCTTACAGAATTCTTCGAATTCATTTCCACAGAATTCTCCACCATTATCTGTTCTTAATACCTTTATTTTCTTCTCTATATGATTTTCTACTAGAGCCTTAAACTCTTTAAATTTATCAAATACCTTAGATTTCTTTCTAAGAAAATAAATCCATGTGTTCCTTGAAAAATCATCTCTGAATGAAACAT
>SNQJ01S0038896.1:171483-182675 GCA_010110895.2 Picea sitchensis | reverse complement strand
CATGAAGATAATCAAGCTCCATAATCAACACACATTGGGTACGCATGGACCTGAAAAAATCCAAAAAGAATCATCTAAAAGAATCAAAGGGAATTGGAGTGGTTTTAATTTTAGATGAGTATAAATTTAACGCTCAAACTTTCATTTATTATGTATGGTACTATTGGCACATGATTGGAGACCAAGGTTTTCAAAGTTTTCCAACGAAGGCAACACTATAGTCTAGAGCGATGAAATATTCAACCTTCCTCAAGGGAAGGAGATCTCACCTGAAGCATTGCCAACACTTATGTGAAATGGAGTGAGGTTGAAAAGAATGCAACCCAGCTAATCGATCACGAGGTTGGGATGGTAAACGGGGAAGAAGTGATTTAAATGGAGTTACACATCACATACTATGATGCCTACTTCATACATGAAAATATATATGGAAATTAAAGTAACCAGATAGATCAACAATTACATGTATGCAATGAATATATCTAAGATGCATAGCAAAGACTTGCGCAAAAAAAACATACAAAGTTCATCAAGATACATACACCATTTATAGAAATTTTAGGTGTCCAATCATCTCTTATATTAATATCATTTCATAACATCAGATACATAGTTTCATTTCCATCATGTACAAATAATATTAGATCAACTATAAACTCAGTACATGGTTTTCCCGCAGCTGGTATGATCATAACAATCATTTACAGTATTCAAAACTCTAGAATCAATACAAAATTTGAGAGATAGAAATAACAACAATTCTAAAGAATGGTAGTGATTTGAGGAAAAAACCCAGAACAAATCATCAAACAACTAATCCTCTACTAACTTAATCCCAACCTGTTACATAACTTCTCACTATCGGGTTTTTTTCTGCAAACTTATTTCTTTCTTCATTATGGTGTTGTGCTTTCCTGATTCTGCCTTCTTCTTCCATTATCTCAAATGTTCCAACTTATTCTAGTGTTCTGTCCAACTGTCTCAAGTATTTTTTCCGTAATGGATTTCTGACACACCGTTTTCCATTGGCTTTCCACTGCATTTCTCTATTTTCTTCCAGTTGTACCCTTCCACTAGTTTTCTCTACTTTTCTCGCAATACTATAATATTTCCACAAAATCGAGTCTTCTCCAAAAACAAAGGTTCCAACAGGCCCCAACCACAAACCTTGAATCGTCCTAATTAAATTCTTCATCTCTTCACTCTGGCCTCCCTCAAATGGAGGGTCCAATTCATGGACGATTTGGACTATTTACTATCTGAAACTATCATATTGATTGATGTGATCTTACCACTTGTGCAGCAGAATCAATGATCCTACAATAAATTCTTGTGCCACGTTGACATACAACTGAGGGATTTATTTCCATTAATGTGTTCCATTTGGATTCTTCCACTATGTTAAGTTGTTGGATATTGACATAGGTATCCTGGAATGCTGGCTTGAACTCCCATAGTTCCTTATTAGCATATTGATTGGTTTTTTACAAAGAATCTAGGTGTTCATTGGCATGTTTGATTTCCATAAATTTATCACTTTTCTCAATGGGATCGGTGATCAACTTTACCTCCTAGTTCATCTAGAGGATTTGGGCTCAGTGGTCCTCCACTTGTTTAGTGTGACGCTCCAGCAAATCAACCCAGTAGTTGACTATCTCGAGGAGGTGACTACACTCTCCATCTCGATGATGTATGTAAATGCACATAGCATCACCCTCAACAAAAACCTTGGATATTTTCTCCAGCATCTCCTTAGGATTCTCTCATTCCTTTAGTTGGATAGCCTCTAGTTGTTATTGGAGGTCCTTATTCCTATATTCTACATGGGTCTTGACACAACCTATTGAAACAACCTAGCTGGGGTCTTCTAGGAATTCGAGAAATATCTTATGAAAGGTAGGCCAAGTTTCAATAAGCCTACTATACACTACTTCAATGGTGGACTCAATAGTTTCTCTCATTCCTTGTTCATAAGTTGGTGTTGCATTAGTTGAAGTAGGTCTCTCTTTCAACTGGTCAGCCTGTTTTACTAAGTCATGATTTTCCTGTGTTACAAATTTTTTTATTTATTCTAGCTAATCTGTAGAAGTCCTCACAAGCTACAAAATTTGAGGTGTATCCAAAGAAGACAGATCACTACCAGAGTAGGTGGATCCAATTGGAGTCACATCGCAAGTGGTTGGTCACTTGCAATGGATTATTCAAGAAAAACTGGGAATACCTACACCTTCTGAGGTAGAAGATTGAGCTTGAATACTTATCACAATTATGGGTTGCACTTCTAGTGTTAGTGTGGTGAGAACCCCTTGTTTCTCCAAAGAAATATCTAATAGAGTAAGACATTGTTGCGTGTTTTGAAAAATTGGAGTGACTTGTTCCTTTAAGGAAGTCATGCTTTGTGTGGAATGGGTGTCATATTTTCCATTGAGTGGTTCATTGAAGGTGTTCATGTCCATCTGGACTTGCATTTCTGGCTCTGCATTGGGTTGATGAATGGAGACATTTTCTGGGCCTTTTTCCAGAGGACCCGGGGCTTGTGAGACTTGGGGTACAAAAATCATGAGAGGAATAGTGGTAACACTAGTAGGTATACTAAAAGGATCAACATGCTCAAGATTCACTTCTTGTGTGCGGGATGGGGATGGAAGGTTTGAGGTGGATTCAGGAAGGGTTCTACCATTTTTTTGACTGAAGAGCTCCTCATCATGGTAGTATATTGGACCTGTTAGCGATAAAAAAATGCACTGGCATTTTGTTTGATAAATGATGCCTAATCTTGCAGAGAACTTTTGACTGCCTTCCCAAAATCCAAATGAAGATTTGAAAGTACCACTGGAAATATTAGGATTTCTAGATGTCAATCGACTATCCAAGCATTTAAAATGGACTCTCCACGAATTAGATTTTTTTTTTTCCCAAGGTAGTTTTTATTTAAAAATCTCCGTTTTCACCAGCTATTCTACCTTGAATTTTGCTAGTTAGCTGGTGAAAGCTCTTCTTTTCACCAGCTAAAGGGTCGTATTTAGGGAAAATTAGCTGGTGAAACCTGTTACATGCCAGAATGACCGAATTTTTTCCCAGATCGGGATTTTTTGAGTTGGAATGGTTTGAAGCCTCTTTGAATGGACATTTGTTGAATTATCAAGTCATATCCAATAGCTATTTTTGATGGATAAGCGAAATAAGAGGTGTTTCAATAATTTTTGGTACCTTTTTCAAAGGCAGAAAATCAGGGTTTTTGCACACTTCAGCAAATTCAAAATTTATCCTTGGAGGACTAAATCAAACAGCCTTGGGAGGCTAGACTGCACTTCATTAACACTCTACTACTCTTGAAGATCATCAGATATGGATTGACCTCATTTTGAGGGTCTTTTCCTAGTTTATTGTAAATATTGTTTTACTTTCTTTATTTAGAAAATTAGATCCATTAATTCAGGATCTAGACATTGTGATGTATAGCTATAAAGCTACAAACATAAGATTGATTCAGGGTTCAATCCTGGATACTTTTTGGCTATGTACTTTGACTCTTTTATGTTATATGAACCACAGTCCTCTTTTGTTACCAATGTCAGTATTGTGCATATGTTCACCACTCTATAATTTGATTCAGTTCAACTTAGCTATGGAGAACTGTCATCTTCTTGTGTAGCTCATGAATGTGAATTAAATGATTCTCTGCTATCTTGTATGACCCTACATGTTTGTGTACCTGGTTATCTTGAATAGTATTCTTCACACCTTATTTTATTACTGTAACTGATATTTGGTCTCTAAAAGCACTGGTTTATTTAGATGCATAATAAGTTGTCCTTTATAAATCCTTCCCAGTTATCCCATTGTTCCAAACACTTTGATTATGAAATTTCTTAAGTTACCAAGCATTCTTAGCCTACAACCCTAAGGAGTTTCTTGGAGTGACAACAAATTGGCGTCGTTGCCGGGGAGAGGAGATTGAAGCTCATCTTCCCTAAGAGATGACATTAGATCCATATTTGATGATAGACAAAACCTAGACATCAATTGGTTGTAGTCATCTATCTGGCAACTCCATGAAGGACGAATTCAGTGGCAACTCCATTGTTCAGAAAATTGTTGGTGACTCCACTGGTATGACATGAACCAGATCTTTGCTAAGAGGTATGTGTTCTATGATTTTTCAAAAATTGTTGGTTTCCCTAATCCAGTGCCTAGTAGAGATGAATGGGAAAATATTCTTCCCAGATTTCGAGGAGAAGACTGGGAAGTGCCAGCTGAACATTTGCTGGATTTTCATGATTACATGCATCGGTTGCAAGTTGTGCATGAGGATGTTCATATCTGGCTCTTCTGTCTCTCATTAGAGGGAATTGCTCGTGATTGGTACCAGTCTCTGCCTTATGCCACTATCAACTCTTTAGCATATTTTCATGCCGCTTTTCATGTGTTTTGTAAACAACTTTTTCCATATGATCTTCTCTATCCTGAATGTTGTCATGAATTTCATTTATTGACTAAAGATTCAGATGTTCATGAAGAATACGCTGCTATAGAGAATACTCTTCAGTATCCAAAAATTGTTGATCCACATTATGATATCCATGAGGATGCCTTTAACATTGTATCAGATTCATCTATTAAAGATGATTGTTATAATGATCAGATTATTCCTTCTGAAAACTTTCAAGATGTTGAGCAAATTGACATATCAGTAGAAGACAGTTTCATCTTTGCAACAGATAGTAAGGACAACTTTCAGTTTTTTGATTTGCAGACACAGGGGAATTGCAACACACATGAAGAGGAAGATGATGAGTAGAAAGGTTTAGATCAGCAGTGCATTATGCATGTTCTTTTGACCGAGGTTGAGCAGCATAGAGTTAAATATGATATCACTGAAAGCCATCCACATCAGTACTTCAACTTTCAGTTGGAACAGCGACATAAAGAGGTATTCCCTTATGATTTTAATGACCCTATTACCGATTATTTGGAATCTATGAGCAACATAAATGTCAAAAAAATTCTATCAGAAGAAGGATGGTTCTGTCATCCTTTTAAAATGCATTTTTTCATTTTAGGCATTCCTTTTCTTTTCGGGTCCAGATCAGAGATGTTATCAGTGAATCATTATCTTAAATGGCTTCATTGGAAGTGTGATTTCACTTGACTAAGAAGCAGTGCAATTGGTTAGTGTAGGAGTAGGCAGAGGAATAAGCTCCTCATACGAGCAATTAGATCTTTTTCAATTGTTGATTTCATGAATAAACAGAGCAGATTGCAGGAAGACTACAGGTTTGCAGAGGGTACTGGCGACAAGACAGGTGTCCAAGAGGATGTAAGCTTATTTTCAATAAGCAAACTGATGATATTGGCAAAGCATCTGTGAAGATTGATTTATATACAAACAGTTTGGTATGTAAAGAAAGCTTCAAACCAAATTCATACATCAATTATTATGTTCTAGGTGATATTTTTGCATCTGCAACTGCTAATCTAGCATCCATGTCAGTTGAAGACAACAAATCTGTCAATAGAAGGGCATGTTTTAAAAAAAGACTCTTTCAGCAACAATCTCAGAGAAAGTAAAAACGTTTTCAAAGGCACCTCTCAAATTTTGTTGGCCAAGTTATAAGAAAATCAATGGAACCACCAAAGGAAAGATGTGGGTGGTGTGCTTCATGAAAATCGACTGCAAATTTCTACAGAGCCTGCTTGCTGAATTTGGCTACATGTAATCTCATGGTAGGTGCTACAAATGTACCTGGTGGTCTTCGTCCAACAAAGAATGGAGAGGGTCATCTTCCTGTTGTTGCAGTGTATATACTATACATTGAATATTTCTTATGTAGTTTAGTGTTTGGCCCATGGGAGAATTTGGACTTCAGAAAAAATTGGCGCAAGTGTCTTGAGCAAGCTTCAACAGAAAAATAAATTGGGGCATCTTTTCGGCTCATTGCATTAGCAACAGGTTGGACTAAACATGCAGAATATTTTTCCCCTAAACTTTCTGCAAATCATATAGGCACAAGCTCTATTGTCACAACTACAAAACGGGGAGGTGGAAGGCTCTCTACTTAAGTACTTCAGTGCATCTTACCATGTGAAATAGCAAAGCGAGCTGGACGCCAAGGTGGATTTAGGAGAATACCTGAAATTATTTATGCAAAGACTGCCAAGTGCCTGAGAGATGAAAATAGGTGTCGGAGAGGTTGCTCGAAATGTGGAATTACAAGAACAATCATTGCGCCAATCTAGGCCAACTCATAAATTGAGTCCACATTTCAAGTCATCAAATCCCAACATCAAACCGATTTCAATCTCTTTGATTTTACCAAATGAAACCTCGCCATATGCAAAGATTGTAATATCTAGATGTGCATGAAATGTGGGATCTTTCCATCCACGGTTTGATAAATTTATGCAGGTATGAGACCGCATGCAAAGGCCATGCATGTGTTTATTGTTGAATATAGTTTGGTTATAAATCGTTTTGACAGGTGAAAGCATCATATCGCATGCAGATCATGTCATGAAGAAAGCCACATAGAGGTTCAGAGTTTGATGGTTGCATTCATGGGTTTGTCACTCCCAAAGTGATTTGATTTCTATTCAAAGTTCAAAGCTTTGTTCTGTATATGGAAAACTGATGACCTACGTTGGCATTCATACGATGCTTCACGTACTGCAACCATCGAGGTCGTGCATGCCCAGGGTGAGTATTCCGTTGAGATAAGCATCGACCAGGGTTTGACTCCCACTTGCGTCATTTACTTCCAGAACCAATACCTCAGACAGGTCATTCTCAAAACTCAATGGCAGTGGACGTTAAGGAGGTATGTTAATGGGAAAGGCTCAACTATTTTTTGGAAATGGTGGAAATTGGAGAGGACTATTGGCATAGATATGATAACTAAATGGTTTTAAAATTTATGACAGGATGGCTTGAGTCCAGCCAAAGAAGTAATAAGTTGACTACCTAGCTAGCTTATTATTTAAAGTAAATGGTCAGAATTATTATCTTTCATTTGAAGAAGACGGACAAGTTTCTCAAAGAACTCAAGAGTGAAATACAAGAAGGTCGACAATGATAACCTTTGGCAATAATACCCAAAACATTCATTGGTGTTGTATGGATATTGGTTCATGAGGTGCAATGATTCTCTTTAAATAAACCAAGTAGGGTGAAGTGTTTGATTCAACACACCAGGGTTTGTTTTATTTTCTTGGTGCATTATGTCTAAGAAGATGTTTTTGGATTTCTAATAGATGATCTATTGTTATTGCAAATTTTTGTTGAAGGCACCTCAAGACAAGTGCTTTGTATCTAAAGCTGCTGGAAAACGAAAAGTCAAAAACCTCAAGCTACATGCAATGCTCTCATTTCAAGGTTGGAGTTATTCTCGAATTTCCAAACCATGGTTACAGATCTCACCATCCTTCTTATGTCCAACACCTCTCTTCTCAATGAATATATTGCCACAACAAATGCAATGTCGATGTGCAAACAACATTTAAAGGGGAGTTTGAAGCAGACATGTTACAGATAAAGAAGATTGTGAAAGATAACAACAAACTTTGGAGAATAGCCTAATGATAAATTGTAAAGGCTGAATGACTCCATGCCCAATACTAAATGCACAAGGTCTGTTAGGTTCTTGAAGACCTCGTAGGGAGGTTTCCATCCCAGTTGGAGCCAATGTTAGCGATAAAAAATGCACTGGCATTTTGTTTGAGAAATGATGCCTAATATTGCAGGGAAATTTTGACTACCTTCCTGAACTCCAAATGAAGATTTGAAAGTACCATTTTAAATCTTAGGATTTCTAGATGTCAATCGACTATTCAAGTATTTAAAACGGACTATCCACGACTTAGAAATTTGATTTTTCCCAAGGCAATTTTTATTTAAAAATCTGCGCTTTCACTAGCTATTTTGCCTTGAATTTTGCTATTTAGTTGGTGAAAGCTCTGCTTTTCACTAGCTAAAGGGTTGTATTTGGGGAAAATTAGCTGGTGAAACCTGTTACATGCCAGAATGACCGAATTTTTGCCCATATCAGGATTTTTTGAGTTGGAATGGTTTGAAACCTCTTCGAATGGACATTTGTTGAATTATCAAGTCAGATCCAATAGCTATTTTTGATGGATAAGGGAAAGAAGAGGTGTTTCAATCATTTTTGGTACCTTTTTCAATGGCAGAAAATCAGGGTTTTTGCACACTTCAGCAAATTCAAAATTTATCCTTGGAGGACTAAATCAAATAGCCTTGGGAGGCTAGATTGCACTTCATCAACACTCTACTACTCTTGAAGATCATCAGATATGGATTGACCTCATCTTGAGGGTCTTTTCCTAGTTTATTGTAAATATTGTTTTACTTTCTGTATTTAGAAAATTAGATCCATTAATTCAGGATCTAGACACTGTGATGTAAAGATATAAAGGTACAAACATAAGATTGATTCAGGTTTCAATCCTAGATACTTTTTGGCTATGTACTTTGACTCTTTTATGTTATATGAATCACGACCCTCTTTTATTACCAATGTCATTATTGTTCATATGTTCACCACTCTGTAATTTGATTCAGTTCAACTTAGATATTGAGAACTCTCATCTTCTTGTGTAGCTCATGAATGTGAATTAAATGATTCTCTGCTATCTTGTATGACCCTACATGTTTGTGTACCTGGTTATCTTGAATAATATTCTTCACACCTTATTTTATTACTGTAACTGATATTTGGTCTCTAAAAGAACTGGTTTATTTAGACGCATAATAAGTTGTCCTTTATAAATCCTTCTAGAATAATTCATTTGACCCCTTTTAGAGTCTCTTCTCTTATGACCCCTACCCAAAACTTGACTTCCTTATCTAACGTGGTGTCATATAGGAATAAAGGAAGAGGTGCCATGTGGAATAGTGCATGATCCACTCCCAATGGGTGGATGAAAGTGTGGTCCTGACCCATCCCGAACCAATTGTGGTGCATGTGGCTATTGAGGATCAATTGCAAAATCCTCAACTATTGAGTAGCATTAACCATGTCTTCATGCCATTGTGCAAAATAGAAATTGTGCGTGTAAGGATTGACAAGAAGTGACTTGGTGTTCCATGGATCAAACAACTTGGTAATCTAGGTATCAACCATTTGAAAAAGAGCCCTCCCTAGTGGAGGCTTCCATTTCCACATTTCAAGTGAAATGAGTAAGTATCCATCGATAAAATATGTCATGTAGTCGTGAACATCCACACAAGCTCGTAACATATTTGTCAACAAATACAATCACCAATTCACCTTGGCACCATTCTTAAGGAATTTCACTACTGCTATGGTGTCCAACGTGCATTTTACCTTTGTTTAATTCTTTATCAATTTTCCTGTGATAATGTAGAAGGAACACCAGATATTCTCATCGTAGATGAGCTAAATGAGAGCACCTCTAACTCCCTGTCGAGTATGGTATTTTTCATATAGGCCTAAAGTACCTTTCTTTCATCCATGATTTCCTAAACCTTGGAACCCATCCGTGACATCTTGGCCATCCATGGATAACCCTATCAATTGATGTATGTCCACGACATGGATAGGGTATCCATTATCGAGCCACAATGTGTTATTGTGAACTCGGTCGATAAAACATTTAGTGCATTTGGAAACCTCTCAAGTGGTGTTGAACACTGGTAGATCACTCACACTCATTGAGGTACTTTCTCGTAGAGGTAGGAAGTCTGGCTTCCACTCCAAACTTATAGTACCATCCTGTAAAATAGTGCAATACATAAAGGCATGGATGTTCATTAGTGGGAATTGGATGGGATCCATGAATTATATGTCCATGAGACGAGTGTGCTCCACATTCTCGTACAAAATGTCAATGACCTAGACACAAGGGTCAATAAATTCCTCAGGTACCACAGTTCTAACTGGTGTGACAACCTAGGTAGTAGCTTTGGGGACTGACCCCTTACCAGCAGTGTGAACCATCCTGACGTGGTCTTGGCAATAAACGAATTGGATAGGGGTACAAAGTCATGGGGATGAGTTCAAAGGTTTCATAGGGGGCTCCAGGACTAAGTATGAACTTTGTGCAAAGAAAACAAAATAACCTTACCCAATTGGAAAAAAAATGTTTATAGACTCTAAGTAGAATATGAAATTACAGTATGCATTGAATTTCATAGCTTTACGAGAAATAACATTAACATCGATAATATACGTTACCACAATGAAATCTACAACGTGGTTTGTCAAATTAAATGCATCGGTGGAAAGTGGATTAATGTTAGAAAAATCTTGGAAATTAAGGAATTCATTGACAGTGAATCGAAAAATGGTGGAAATCTGCTAACATTAAACTCGACTGCAACCGATAGAATTGAAAAATTTAGTAATAGTACTAATGGATTTCAATGAACCATATGAGAGTGTGTGTGCACGATCTTTGATCTTCGAGGAATGGTAATGACGAGTAGACATGAACAAGACCTCCTCAACCATGAAGTTGTTATCTGGGGTGGATGATTTCGACTAGACAACTAGACTCGAGAACACATAATAGAATTGATGTGTCATCATACTATTTACATAAATGAAAATTTTAATACAAAGAAAAATCCTACCTAGGCAAGCCACTCCCGACACCTAGGAGGGATGTGAAACCTGCTTATTGAGAGAAAATGTAGGGTTTTAGGCATGCACCATTCACCCAATCGAGATAAAGGAAACCATTGAGCTATGCAAGTATGACTACTCCAGATTCACATACCTCTGCAACAATAAATGGTCCAAGAAAATGCATTTGTAATTTACCAGGATGCTTCTATTATTTATTTTTTTATAGTAGAACCTTATCTGTTGGATCATGTTTCCATTGATGCCAATGGTTTGATTGATTAATGTCATTGATTGATGTCAAGTGATTGATTGATGTCATAGGATTGATTGATTTATGATTGATGTAATATAATATGTATTTTCCTTGATGAGAATGCATAGATGAATATGGATCAATAAGTTGTCATTGATATGATNTGATGAATATGGATAGTTGTGGTTTCATTGGTATATGATGCATTGCTGGAAAAATGTATAGATGACTCATTATTGTCTTATCATAATTGATAAGGTTCACAAATGGATGAACTCCAAAGTGGTCCCCTTATGGTGAAATCCCTCACGGGAAGATGCTTTATGGATTGAGTT
>SNQJ01S0038896.1:157484-171473 GCA_010110895.2 Picea sitchensis | reverse complement strand
GTTTGGTACACTCATAGATGGCATATTCTTGATGATACTACACCATTGGTACTACTTGATTAGCACAACAATTGGCATTTGTTTGAGATACCTGATTGTGGCACTTGGTTCATGATGGAGCCATATCATGAGTGATATGATACATTGTTTGCATGTTGGTAGATGCACATGGTTGGCATATTGGTAGATGCACATGGTTGGCATATTGGTGGATGCACATGGTTGACATATTGGTAGATGCACATGTTGGCATGTTGATAAAGGCATATGATTGATGCATTCCATGGATGATATATTGAAATAGAATGTTCATAATTTTGTGGAAGAATGTGATGTTTGTCAATGAAACAAGGGAGAAATAGTCAAAGCTCCTGGAACACTACAACCGCTTATGATTCCACCTGCTATTTGGAGGGATATCCCTATGGATTTTATTGTGGGATTACCTAATCGAGCAATAAATCAGTCATCATGGTGGTAATTTATCATATTTCCAAGTATGATCATTTATGTTCCCTTCAACACCCATTTACAACCTCCCTTGTGGCTCAACGTTTCATGGATCGGGTCTTCAAATTTCATGGCATTCCTCATTCTATTGTTTCTGATCGAGACCTCACTTTCACCAACAATTTTTGGCAAGAATTGTTCAGGCTATAGGGCACCCAATTGCATCTCAGAAAAACTTATCATCCCCATACTAATGGTCAGACTAAAGTTTTCAACAATTTTTTGGAAACATATTTGGGGTGTTTTGCATCAAAAAAGAAAAATCAATGGGATCAATGGTTACCACTAGCTGAATGGTGGTACAACACTTACCATACATCTACCTGTGTGACTCCTTTTGAAGAAGTATATGGACAAAATCCACCTTTAGTTATCTCATACTTGTTAAGTGTCTTGAAGGTCCAGGCAGTTGACCAAATTCTTACAGTTCGAGAGGCTATTCTCAGTACCCTCAAAGAGAATTTGGTCATGGTACATAATTGAATGAAGCAACAGGTAGATTAAGGTCACTCTGAACATCAATTTTCTTAAGGAGACCAGGTGTTTCTTTGAATCAAACCTTATAAGAAAAAATCCCTCAAATCTTACCATTGTAAGAAACTGGCGCCCAAATTCTATGGTCCTTATATCATTCTCAAGCATGTGGGACAGGTGGCCTATCAATTGATTGGAAGTACAATCCATCCTATTTTTCATGTCTCCTGCTTAAATAAGGTGATTGGAACTAAGTTCCAAACTTAAACTAGCCTTCCCAAGTTTGATGAAGAAGGATCCATCTAGTTGCAACCACAAGACATTTTGGACGAGCGTGACCATCTTCTACATCAACGCACCATGAAGGAGGTGTTATTCCAATTGAAAGCTAGAACTCTAGTAGATGCCACTTGGGAACCAACTACCATTCTGCAACAATTTCCTCATCTCAAGCCTTGAGCACAAGGTTGTTTTTAAGGGGGAAAATGACGCAGCACCCCTACCTCAGCAGGGTCTGCTTGAGCTCCCGGTCTTTGGATTTTCCTATTTCCCTGAGATGAAATGGCTCTTTAGTTCCCATTGGAACCTTAAATTCATATAAAACCATAGGTCCTTCTAGAATTTATGCCCACACAAACAAGCACTAGGCGCGAACTTCTACTCAAGGTGACCACCGACATGACCACTAGCTTAACCCAAATGGGCCTTCCAGTTCACGAATTCGTGTTTCACGATTTCTGGATTCCTGCTGCAAGTCAACCTGACTCCTCCACTTCCCAAAACCCCAAAATGGGCTAACAGTCCTTAGCTCCTCCCTTATTCTTCCACCATATTACCTCCAGCCAAATCCTGGGGCCTCTCCTCCAAGCGCGTCGTGATTTCATGACTCGTGAGTTGATGATGTGACTCTTCTCCCTTTTCTTGAATTTTGAATCTGTGACTTCCTTGCTACGGATCAATGGTCCTAAACCTCCCATGATATGATGGTTCAGATCCTTGTTTCGTAAAGTCGGGACTTCGCAACTCGCGATTTTCGGGTTGTCGTTTCCTCTAATCTCCTGACTCCCAAAATACCACAACTCCAATCTCCAATCAATGGATCTTGTTGAGATAGATCTAATAGTTGTTATCTCTCCTGATATTGTGAGTTTGGAAAGACACTCGGCCTTAACCTCCCCGCTAATATACTGGATCCAACGGTCCATGGATATGTGTGTTTCTCCCTCTGAGAATTCCCTCTATCCGTTCAGGTTCTCAAAGACTCCTCACCAAGTAACTTGGTGTCTTTCCTCCTGATCTTGATTCTTGTTGAAAACTCAAGGGTTCTAAGGGATTCTTTCACGCACTCCTTGCGGCCTTCACAATAACCTTTGATTATTTGATGGTTCCCAACTCTATGCACTCCTTGTAGACATAAGTTCTTCAACCGCTTCCTTGGTTGTAAAAGTCTCAGAATTCAACCTGGCCTACGCACACCTTGCATGGCTCTGTGATATATTTCACTTTTGTTGGTATAAGAACAAATCTATCTCTCTTGATATTTTCTGAGGTAAAACCCAGAATCTCGTCAACACACTCCTTGTGGACTTTCACTCCACTCCTTGCAAAAATTCTCAGGACGAGAAGAAATTGAAATGTATCCTCTCCCTCTCATAAACTTCATACATTCAACATGAAATCATACACATAAAGTATTGAAACAAATGCATCACAAATAATATAATAAAAATTTAAACATACCATTCAATAGATGCAAAAAGTAACCACAACAACACCATGAAATTGAGTCAAAGCATTCTTATATTAATTCAAGTGCTTATGTACATGGTTTCTATAGCAACAAATATATTCTTATACAAATTCTATAGGATTTGTTCTTCTCTTATCTCCTATGCTCTCTTTCTCTACAACTTCTACTCATACAATGAGAATAATGATAATACCATACATATATGGGAGATCCCTTGAGTTTTCCCTCCTACAACTCTAAGCTATCTTATCGAAATTAAAGGCTAAAACTACTTTACATTTATTACATTAAATTCCTCCAACCGATAGATGAGAACACTACTCAATATCTGCATTAAAATTCCCAAAACATTTAAGATCACTTATGTCTCTCCATATATTATATTAATGTGCCATCCTTTTGAAATTCAAAATATCTTCAAAATGTGTGTTGGTGCATATCCAGTTTTTCTCTGCTTGCGCTTTGTTGGCAATGCTTCTGCATCATACTCCTCTGGCTAAAAATTTCATGGACTCCTGTCCATGAGCTCCTGCAGCGTGGGTCCATGTTTCTGGATATCTGCTTCACTTTTTGAACTGGCATCCTCAATCGGGTGTCCCTTCCACTTTATCAAATATTCAAATATATATATTCCTCCGAGTCTTCTTACCAACTCTCTGATTAATGATCTTTTCCATCTGCGGATTTTCAGCTATAGGCATCTGCTTGACCCATTGAACTTCCTTTTGATTCTCTTCTCCTCTCGCTCCATCTACTCTGTAAGGTTACAAATTTTCTACGTTGAATATGGGTGATATTCCCACATCATCTAGCAATTCTATTTCGTAAGCATTGGCCTCAAATTTCCGTAAGATCTTACACAACCCTATCTTTTTCATCTTCATCTTATTATATGTTCCCCTTGGGAACCTTTATTTTCTTAGATGTGCTAATACTAAATCTCCCACTTCGAATTGAAGCTCTCTTCTGTGTTGATCTACTATGTGCTTGTATTCCTGGTTGGAATTCTACAACTGCTCTTTAATCTTATTGTGGAGCTCCTTCATCTCTACTGCAAAATATTCCACTTCGACACTTCTAAACTCATTCTGCTCCAAGTCTCTCAAATCAGATACTCCTCCTGGCTTCATTCCATACATTATCTAGAATGGGCTCTGTCCTATGCTCCAATTAGGTGAGTCGTTATATGCAAATTCTTCTTGCGGAAGAATCTGATCCCACTGTCTATGATGTTCAACTACCAAATTCCTCAATAAGTCTCCCAAACTTTGATTTACTACCTCAGTATTTCCATCCATATGAGGGTGATATGTTGAGATAAAAGATAAATTCATCCCCATCTTCTTACATAGTGTCCTCCAGAAATGACCGACAAATTTGGTATCTCTGTCTGAAACAATACTCTTGGGTAAACCATGAAATCGAACAACTTCTTTGAAAAAAAGATTTGCAATGTGTGTTGCATCACTGGTTTTATGAAATGGAATGAAATGTGCCATTTTTTAGAATCTTTCGACTACCACGAATATGGAATCAAAACCTCTTTGTGTCCTTGGAAATCCATGCTTACTGGCTCCCACAACCTCTCTAGTATTGGCAATGGTTGATACAACCTTGTATTACATCTTTTCCCCTTTGTGTGCTAGAAAATTCTACATATGTTCACAAATTTCTTGACATATGTCCTCATCCCTAGCCAATAATACAAACTTTTCAATTGTGCAAATGTTTTATCATGACCGAAATGTCTAGCCAATCCTCCACTATGTTTTTCCTTCAAAAGGTTTTCTCTCATAGAACTCTTCAGGACACACAACTGATTTCCTTTGAACAACAGTCCATTCTGAACTGAATATTCAATCCATTGGCTTCTATCTATCAGAATAGGATTCTCACATGCTTCATAAGCTTCCTTTAAATATGAATCATCTCTGTGCATTTCCTTAAGGCTATCAAAACCTAAGGTCTTCACACGAAACTCCTATAGAATCAAACATTTCATGCTCAATGCATCAACAACCTTGTTAGCATTTCCAGAAATGTGCTTTATAACAAAAGTAAAGTTCTGCATAAATTCAACCCATTTTTCATGTTTCTGGTTCAGTTTCTCCTATCTGTTTATAAACTATAAGGCCTGGTTTTCGCTATACAAAATGAACTCTTTTGGAACCAGGTAGTGCCTCCATTTATTCAATGCTTGTATGATTGCATAATGTTCTTCATCATACGTGGAATGATTTCTCTTGGCATCGTTTAACTTCTCACTGAAGTATGCAATTGGTCTATTGTCTTGACTTAAGACTACTCCAATCACAAATCCACTTGCATCACATCTCACTTGAAATGTCTTACTGGAGTATGGAAAAACCAAAATTGGCTCTCCAGTTATCTTCTCTTTCAACAACTTGAAAATTTTCTTTGCTTCCTCTGTCCAATGAAAAGATTTATGTATTTTCTTGATTTTGTCCATCATTGATGCACAAATTCCACTAAAATTCCTGATGAACTTCCTGTAAAAAATGGCTAGTCCATGGAAGCTTATGACTTAAAATATATTCCTTGGTGACGACCACTCATTGATTGCTCTTACCTTTTTTGGATCCACCTTCAACTCATTCGAAGATATCACAAACCCAAAATAAATGAGTTTTGTCTTCATAAAAGATGACTTCTTCATATTTATCAACAACTTCTCTTGCTGCAACCTCCTCATCACTAGAGTTAAATGTCTCAAATGTTCTTCCTCAGTCTTACTGAAGATCAATATATCATCAAGATACACAATTACAAACTTCCCAATGAAATATTTCAACACTTCATTCATTAATCTCATAAAAGTACTTAGCGCATTCGTCAAGTCAAATGGCATGACAAGCCATTCATACAATCCCTTATTCGTCTTGAATGTTGTCTTCCATTCATCACCTTCCCTCATTCTAATCTGATGATATCCACTCTTCAAATCAATTTTTGAAAAAAAACTTTGCTCCACTCAAGAAATCCATCAAGTCATCCATCTTGGGTAAAGGAAATCTATACCTGATGGTGATTTTGTTTATATCCCTTGAATCTGTACACATTCTCCATCCACCATCCTTCTTCGGACTTAACACTATTGGCACAATGCATCGACTCAAGCTTTCTCTGATCAACCCTTTGTCCATCAAACCCTCGACTTGCTTCTTAACCTCTTCATTCTCATGTGGTGTCAATCTGTATGCTTCCTTGTTTGGTAAGCTCTCTCTTGGTATAAGGTCAATATGATGGCTTATACTTCTGATGAGCGACAACGAACAAGGTAAATCGTCCACCACTATATCAAAAAATTCCTCAGCAGTTCCTGAATCTCCTCGGGTAGATCATCTATTGAGCTACTGGTCAAGATGAATCTAGGTTTTCTCACCACAACAAACTACATTTCTTCATATTTCTTGAATTCATCAAGAAGTTCCTTCCCACTCATGAGAAGTATATTATTGCTTGTTTCTTTTTTCACCTTCTTGTTTTCAATTGGTTGAAACATATGTTTCCTACCATTCTTCTCCAAGGTGTATGTGTTCTTTCTTCTGTCATGAATAACGTTCTTGTCATATTGCGACGGCCTCCCCAACAAAAGATGACAGACATCTATGGGAATAACATCAAATACAATCTCATGTCTATATCCTGCTATCTTAAATTCAACTAAACATTGTTTAGTGACAGTAACCTGATGTCCTTTTTGCAACCAAGAAACTTTGTATGGGCTTGGATGTGCAAATGTTTCAAATTCCATCTTTTCTTCCATTTCCGTGGATACAAGATTATTCGTGCTTCCACTATCAACAATTACCTTGCATACCCTATCCTTGGTCTTGCAAGCTGTCCTAAATAAACTTTTCCTCTGGAATCGATTCTCCATCTCTTTGTCTGGCTTCAAGAGAATTGTCCTCATCATTAAGGATCTTCCACCTTCTGCATATTTTGCCTCAACATTTTGACTTTTTGCTTATGAAATGTAAGCTTCGCCTCTTCCATCCCTTTTTCTATCGGGACATTCAAAATATTTGTGTCCCATCTTTCCACAAACAAAACACTTTATTTCACCTCCTTTGCCTCTTCCTCTTCCTCTTGCTCGAGGAAAAGTGTTCCTATCGGCATACCATCCTCCTTGTTAGATTCATCCCCTTTCTGGGTGGTTATGAGGTTTATTTTCTTCATCCTTGGGCTTCTTTATGCTATACTGGGCAATTGCTTTGCCTCTTCTCTGAATTCTACCTCTGCCCCTTTGACCTTGCTTTCGAGCCAATTTCACTTCTTCCTTTAAAGCAATCTGATAAGCATCTTCCACATTCCTGATTGTCACCATGCTCATCTCATCTTAAATCTCGTATCCCAGTCCATTCATGTATCTGGCGACTTTTTCATCATCACTCTCACAATGACCAGCTCTGATGTTTAACCTGTAAAATTATTCAGTGTATTCCTTCACTGTCATCCCTTTCTATCTCAAATTCTAAATTCTTCGAGACAGATTTATTTGGTAATCTTTGGGTATGAATTTGGATTTCATCTTGGCAACCATCTTGTCCCAACTTTTAATTCTTTTTTTGCCTTTGCAACGCCTGTCAACTTGCAGTTCATCTCACCACAGTGTTGCATGCCCTTTCAGTCTAGTGAAAACGTGATTTACTTTTTTATCTTCTTCGATATCCTCATAGTGAAAGTATTTATCCAAAGCTCTAAACCATTCTAGAAGATCCTCAATGTCTAAGTTTCCTTCATACATTGGGATGTCCATTTTTGCTATGGCCCCTATTATTGCAACAACTTTGAATAGATGTTCCTCTGTAGCATCTTCGGCTACAACTTCTTCTTCAACTCCAGCTTTGTTTTCGCTTTCAACCTCACTGATATCTCTAGTATTAGGTGTTTGTCTTTGTGTTGTCTCCATAGCATCCAATCGAGCACAAAGTTCTCTCATTTCCCTTTCCACTGCTGGATCGAGAATAGGTATCTCTTGACATCTCCTTGGCAACATTGTTTCAATATCTCCATGCAAAATTCAAATCACAACTTGCCTTCTGTCCTCTCTCTCTTACAAAAAAAAATGATTGTAAGCTCTTATACCACCTGACGTAGCACCCCTACCTCAGCAGGGTCTACTTGACCTCCCAGTCTTTAGATCTTCCTATTTCCCTGAGATGAAATGGATCTTAAGTTCCCACTGGAACCTTCAACGCATATAAAACCACAGGTTCTTCTAGAAGTTGCACCCATGCAAACAAGCACTAGGCGTGAACTTCTACTCTATGTGACCACCGACGTGACTACTAGCTTAACCCAAAGGGGCCTTCCAGTTAGTGACTTTGCGTTTCACGATTTCAAGATTCCTACTGTGAGTCACCCTGACTCCTCCACTTCTTGAAACCCATAAATGGGCTAATGGTCCTTAGATCCTCCCTTATGCTTCCACTATATGACCTCCAGCCAAATCCTGGGGCCTCTCCTCCGAGCGCATCGTGATTTTGTGACTCATGATTTCACGATGTGACTCTTCTCCATTTTCTCGAAGTTTGAATATGCGAATTCCTTGCTACATATCAATGGTCCTAAACATCCCATGATCTGACGGTTCGGATCCTTGTTTCACAAAGTCGAGACTTCGCAACTCACGACTTCCAGGTTTTCGTTTCCTCCATGCTCCAGACTCTCGAAATGTCGCAACTCCAATATCCAATCAAAGACTCTCATTGATCTAGATCTAATGGTTTCTATATCTTCAGATCTTGCGAGTGTGGAAAGAAACTCGGTCTTAACCTCCCTGTTGATCTATTGGATCCAATGGTCCACGGATATCTGCAGTTCTCCCTCCAAGAATTCCCTCCATCCATTTAGGTTCTCAAAGACTCCTCACTAAGTAACTTGGTGTCTTTCCTCCTGAGCTTGTTTCTTGTTGCAAACTCAAGGGTTCTAAGGAATTATTGTATGCACTCCTTGCATCCTTCACAATAACCTCTGATTATATGATGGTCCCCAACTCTGTGCACTCCTTGCAGACAAAAGTTCTTCAACTGCTTCCTTGGCTGGAAAAGTCTCAGAATTCAATCTGGCCTATGCACACCTTGCACAGCTCTATGATATATTGCACTTCTTTTGGTATAAGAACAAATCTATCTCTCCTGAGATTTTCTGAGGTAAAACCCTGAATCTCGTCAACGCGCTCCTTGTAGAATTTCACTGCACTCCTTGCAAGAATTCTCAGGACGAGAAGAAATTGAAACTTATCCTCTCCCTCTCACAGACTTCATAGATTCAATGTGAAATCATACACATAAATAATTGAAACAAATGCATAACAGAGCATATAAGAAAACTGTAAACATACCATTCAATAGATGCAAACAGTAACCACAACAACACCATGAAATTGAGTCAAAGCATTCTTAAATTAATTCAAGTGCTTTTGTACATGGTTTCTATAGAAACAACTATCTGCTTATACAACTTCTACAAGATTTGTTCTTCTCGTCTCTCCTATGCTCTCTTTCTCTACAACTTCTACTCATACAATGAGAAAAATGATAATACCATACATACAAGGGATCTTCCTTGAGTTTTCCCTCCTACAACTCTATTCTATCTTATCGAAATTAAAGGCTACAACTACTTTACATTTATTACATTAAATGCATCCAACCGACATATGAGAGAACTACTCAACATATGCATTACAATTACCAAAAAATTTAAGATCACTTATGTCTCTCAAGATATTACATTAATGTGCCATCCTTTTGAAATTCAAAATATCTTGAAAATGTGTGTTGGTGTGTATCCAGTTGTCCTCTGCTTGCGCTTTTTTGGTGATGCTCTTGCATCAGAGAACATGTTAGGGACCTAACCTCTATAACCCCTCACATAGGTAGAATAATATATTTCCATGTAATCAAGGCCAATATTAATAAGGCCTAACAATAAGGAAGAATAATTCAAATGTAAGAAGACCTAATACAAGCTTCTGCTTCTACAAGGATCTTCTTCTAGATTGTTCTTTTGGATAGACATATTTATTATAAATAGGACTAGAGGGTATGAGAATTTTTGTCTTGGATATTATTGTAATATATCTTTTCTCTGCTGGAGGTTGCCCTCTTGAAGAGGCAAGTGAACATTGCTATCACTAATCAAGGTGTTCTTTCTGGTGTTATTCTGGTATTATTTTGGTATTGTTCTGGTTATATAATTGTTGTTCTTCCATTTCTAGCTAACATATTTGTGTTCTCCATACTATTTTATATCTGGAATACTACAATATTTCATTTCATTGGTAACTTAAAGCAAAGAAAGATTTCACAAATTTAAAGCAGTCCATGTGGACTATCCCCATCTTAGTTGCTCCTGATTTCAACAAAACTTTTGTTGTGGAATCTAATGCTTCAAGAACTAGTATTGGCACAATTCTAACACAATAAGGTAGACCTATTACTTTCACTAGCCAGGCTTTGAGTGGCCTCAATTTAGGAAAATATACATATGATTAGGAAATTATGGTCATTCTCAATGTTGTGCACACATGAAAAACATATCTATTGGTCCCTCGTTTTTAGATCAAAATCGATCACCATAGTCTGAAGTATTTCCTAGAAAATAGGTTATCCTCCCCAGAACAGAACAAGTGGCTGACCAAAATGTTGTTCCATGTTAATGAGATCATATATAAAAAAGGCAAAGACAATGTAGTGGAAAATGCATTATCAAGACAATATGAGGATGATCGTTCCCTATTTTCCTTATCATTACCAATTCCTAATTGGATTTAGGAAGTTCAACAAGAGTGGCTCACCCACCTAACTATATCCTAGGTAATTCAACGACTTCAGGAGGATCCTAACTCGCTTACACCTGGAAAGACAATATCCTTTGACATAAGGAGCACTTAGTTATGTCTCTGATTTCATCACTCAAGCCTAGGATCTTAAATGAGTTGAATTCATCTACCATCGTTGGTCACTCAGGATTCCAAAAGGCATATTCTCATGCTCATCGTTCTTTTTTCTGGGAAGGAATGAAGAAGGACATCCTTACCTTTGTCACATAATGTGATATTTTCCAACTAAATACAAGTGAAACTATCAAGACCCCAGGATCTCTCTAGACATTACCCATTCCATCTTCTATTTAGAATGACATCTCCATGAACTTTATCATGGGCCTTCCAAGAGAGGGAAACAAGTCAGTCATCATGGTCGTGGTAGATCACCTCTCTGAGTATCAACATTTTTGTCCCTTACCATACCCTTTTACGCCCACTATGGTAGAACAAGTTTTCATTGATCATATTTTCAAACTTCATGGAATGCAAACATCCATTGTGTCTGATCATGACCTGAATTTCACCAACACATTTTGGCAAGAATTTTTTAAATTAAAGGGAACGCAGTTGAACATCGACACAACATATCACCCTTAGACAGATGGCCAAATGGAAGTTGTCAGTGAATGTTTGGAAACCTACTTGCAGTATTTTTCCTCAAACAAACAACATCAATGGGTGCAATGGTTACCCTTGGAAGAATGGTTGTACAACACTTCATATCATACAAAAACCAAAATGACACCATAGGAAATGGTGTATGGAAAACAACCACCTATAGTAACTTCATATATTCTAGGAAAATCAAAGGTCTAGGCTATTGATAATTTTTTGCAAGGTCGATAAGCTACCCTCGCGGATTTGAAGGATAACCTCCACATGGCCCAAAATCATATGAAGCGACACACTGACCAGTAACATTCTAATGGGTTTTCCAGGAAAGTTATCATGTGTTTCTATGACTCCAATCTTACAAGAAAACCTCCCTCAAAACCCATGGCCACCACAAGTTGGCACCCAAATTTTATGGCCCCTATCATATTATCAAATGTATTAGTCTAGTTTCCTACAAACTAGCATTTCCAGCTACCTCCAAAATACATCCAATGTTCCATGTTTCCTATTTGAATAAATTGTGGGTCAAAATTGCACGGTTCAAACCATCCTTCCTGAATTAGATGAAGAAGGCTACATTTAATTGCAAGCAGAATCTGTCCTCAACGCATGTGAGTGTCACTTGCATGGAAAAACTATCAAATAACTACTATTCAAGTGGAAGGACATGTCTCCAAAGGATTCAACTTGGGAAACAACAGTCGTACTACAACAATTTCCACATCTTCAACCTTGAGTACAAGGTTGGTTTTGAAGTGGGAGGGCATGTTAGTATCTGACCCTAACCCCTCTTGGTTTCTTATTAGTTAGCATGATATATATTTTCCATGTAATAAAGGCTGACATTAGTTAATAAGGCTTATTAAATAAATGTGAACAAGTCAATGTAATAATACCTAATAGAAGCTTCCACTTCTAGAAGGATATTCCTCTAGAATGTTCTTTAGAAGATAGAATTAGTATAAATAAGAGTAGGAGGTATGATAAATCTTGTCTTGAGAAATTATTGTAATAGAGTTATGATCTCCTAGAGGTTTCCCCCTCAAAGAGGCAAGTGAACATTTCTTTCTTGAATAAAGGTATTATTTCTGGTATTTCTCTCTCAATATTTTGTTGTCCTCTTGATAATTACTAAATATTCCAGTTTACGCATAACATATTACATCTGGTACCTTACAACAACACCTACCAACTATTTTTATATAATTGGATGGATATGTGGTTTATGGTATTTGAAAAACCTCCCTGTAATAATAGGGAAGTGCCTCTCGATCTCCTTAAACAATTATGCGAAAAAAATATTTTAAATAACCATTTCAACTTCTTTGACATTGGTGAATTTCAGGGCATGGGTAATGGGTCTGCATAAGATAGAAAAAATACCAGGCATGAACCATTTCTAGGTCATTATCACCATAGGTGGAGGCCTAACCCACCTTCCCAACATCCTCCCATATTAGAAAGTATCAACCAAAACTATACATCCATATCCACCTTGACCCATATTGTGGCACAACATGGCTGATTTATAGAATTATCCCACTAGGAGTGACCTTTAGGTGATGGTAGGGGAGGGTTTGTGCCTTTAGGCTATGCAACAAATTCTAGCCAGGAGAGGGAACATGGACAGGCTAGGAATTCTTATCCTAGTTCATGTGACCCTCATAGATTCTCAAGTTGTGGGTAGAATTGTTATGGGCCAATGGAGGCCACTAGAAAATAAATTTTCATGGATGAGGTTAGTATCCTGATAATATTTATGTTCTTCATTGATTTTTTATATATAGTTGGTTTTGTGTGTTTTTTCTATATTTAATTATACAATGTTTGTAGTTTCTACACTTGGATATAAGACCCTTGACACCCATAAGATGAATTACTCTCAGTTTCTACTATTTATGCAATAGTAGAAACAACCTACTCGTTCAGTGTACCACACACATAGTTATGGTGGAATAAGGGATTCATTAATTAAAATGATCCTTCCTAAAAAAACATGTCATATGTTTTCAATCTATTTTCTTAATGATTTTAGTTTGAATGTGCATGTGTCATAAAATGAATGCTAACTCGATATTTCTTAACCAAGTATCGAGTGATATAAAGAAATTGATGGACAAAAAAGTGGCAACAGGGTGAGAACAAAGTGCAAAGTGCTCACGCAAGAACACGCATGTGTTCTTAAGAACACACATGCGTTCTTAACTTGATAGTCTTGTGAATCCCCAAACCATTACCAAGGATTCCAAGTCATCTCCTCAACAAGAATGTGCATGCATTCTTAAGAACACAGACATGTTCCTAAGAATGTGCACACACTCTAGGAATGCATGTGTGTTCCTCTATTTTTTTAAGTGGCCATGGATGGTCTAGTTCACAAATAGATAGACCTTGTTGCATGTTTTTTAGAGATATTGAGAAAAAATGGAGAATAATACCCTCACTCTAATGAATTGGTATCCAACACTCTACTAACTTGGTCTCTAGTTTATTCCAGGTATGTATTTTGATCGAATTTCATTTTTTAATTTCATAATTTGAGTAAATGTTTAAAAAATAAACCTAAATTTTATTTTCCCCTATTAAATTGCAACAAAATTAATTAGTATGGATCTTGGAGAAAACCCAAACCCAACATCACCATAGGAAGGAACACCAAACCCCAACCCATTGTTGGAGTTACTTCACACACACCTAGGATTTATTTTTCCTAAGGTTATTCCTTGTTTATTAGTCATAATTAGTCATTATCCAGTCTCCTATATTTTAGGGGAGAATATTCCAC
>SNQJ01S0038896.1:142827-157434 GCA_010110895.2 Picea sitchensis | reverse complement strand
TTTTAGGGGAGAATATTCCACCTAGAGAATATTCTCTTTCAATTGACACTTCAGTTTGACTAGTTGAGTTGAGTTTAGATGTTGCATTGGTTTTTTCACCATGCAACATTTGTATCATCACCAACTCACTACTCTTTGTTCAGTCAGTTAATTGAAGACTAGTTGACTAGTTAACTCAGCTAGGTGGCAATTCACTCCCTAACTGCCTGAGAGACTAGACTAGGTGGAAATTTACTCTTGTAACTACTGGTGTGTGTCCATATCAATCTAGACCAACACTATGTCTCATTAGTTACTCATGTATCCTATATATATTGTAAATTATTCACTCTTTATGTGTGGAATACGGTTAATGAGAATTCTTCCATTCTTTCTATCTTGCTTCTTCTTTCTCAATTTCTCTCTGCAAATGTGTGTAGTATTTTCTAGATAGATCTATTCTATGTAGTTTCAACACATTTACATGGTATCAAAGCCGACGGACTACTAAGCAAAAGCTACAAAAAAAAAAATGCAGGTACAAAAGATTGAAGACAACAAAAAATGGATTATTCGTCGGAAATACTTCTCACGCCTCATAACTATTTGGAATGGAAGCCAAAGATTCTACTTCTTCTCATAAGTAGAGGCTTATAGAAAATACCATGGAAATGGAAGTAGAGCTTGATTCTGTCGATGAGAAAAATGACTTTCTCAATAGACAAGATATGGCCATAGGAAGTATCGGCATGTCTGTTTCTCCCGAACTTTTCCATCAAGTATATGAAGAATCAAAAGGATTAACTCCAAATGATTTATGGACCAGATTGGAGGTTCTATTTGGGAATAAATAATATTTTGAATATTTCATGCAGGATTTCTAACAGATAGAGCCAGAAGAGAAGCCATCAGAAGATCAAGCCTCTTATTATGAAGAGTCTTCTACAAAAGTATTTGCAGAAATTTGTATTCCATTAATTGAAGATGATGTCCACTCCATTTCAGATTTTTTTCCGAAATTCATGTGGAATATATATGGCATGCATCTCAGGAGTCACATGCAGACACTTTTGCATGCACCATGCATGCATCTCAGGAGTCAAAAAGGGAGCCGCACACATCAGGCATCATTCTGGTATTTTCTAAGAAAAATTTTCATAAAAAAATTGGATATTTTAATTCCTCTTGGGAAAATATCCAATTTCAAAAAAAAAAATGTCCAAAACGGAGTCCGGGAACTGAAGTTATGATTGTTTCAAAATCAACAAAATTTCAGCGTTTTTCCAGAAACGGCCGTACGGTTTTCAAAGTTTCATCCAAACTTTATTTGGATATTATTCATTACAAGAATATAAAGTGGATATGTTTGGAAATATCAATGATGCATATACTTCATCATATCTGTGCAGACATCTACATCTTCAACAAAATCTTCAAAGAGAACAAACTTGTGCAGTTGCGAGGTCTTCTTGGAGTGAAGGACATGGTTGCTTAGCAACTGTCTTTTGTTCCTTCTCATTTTTTATTTTATGCATTGTAATTTGAGAGGGGGGTTTTGTTCCCATGAAGTTTTCCCTCTTTCCTCATTTAGTTCAGTGTCTTTTTTGTATTTGGGTACCTAACATGGCCTCGTAGCCGGGACCCATTATTTATTTTCACCATAGTGATGTTTAAGGGGGGTGTTGGAGTTACTTCACACACACCTAGGATTTATTTTTCCTAAGGTTATTCCTTTTTTATTAGTCATAATTAGTCATTATCCAGTATCCTATATTTTAGGGGAGAGTATTCCACTTGGAGAATATTCTCTTTTAGTTGACACTTCAGTTTGACTAGTTGAGTTGAGTTTAGATGTTGCATTGGTTTTGTCACCATGAAACATTGGGATCATCACCAACTCACTACTATGTGTTTAGTTAGTTAATTGAAGACTAGTTGACTAGTTAACTCAGCTAGGTGGCAGTTCACTCTCGTAACTGCCTGAGAGACTAGACTAGGTGGCAATTTACTCTTGTAACTGTTGGTGTGTATCTAGATCAATCTAGACCACCACTATGGCTCATTAGTTACTCATGTATCCTATATCTATTGTAAATTATTCACTCTTTATGTGTGGAATACAGTTAATGAGAATTCTTCCTTTCTTTCTAACTTGCTTCTTCTTTCTCAATTTCTCTCTGCAAATGCGTGTAGTATTTTCTAGCTAGATCTATTATGTGCAGGTTCAACACATTTACACCCATGATCAACATCCATAAACATGTATTTGTCTTCAACATTCATTAACCTTACATATAAGTAGAAGTTCTTTGTGTGATCTTCAACAAAAGATGATTTGTCTAGGTTAAACTTTGGCATGATTCATTCAGGGTGTTTTTGAAAATAATGATTTTTCCCTAGGTTGAGAGCACCTTAGTACATCCAAGAAGGTATATGAGGTTAATTTCCAACTATCTGGTGAGTTAGGATTTGGTTTAAAATCTTGTAAGCTTGGATACAAGTTCTATGGGTTGGTCATTATCTTGGTAACTGAGGTACTACAAGTACATATTTAATATTCTAAGAATATTCCTAAGTGATATGATGTAAAGAGTTAACTTTAGTGTGAGAAATAACATATAGGTTCTCTAGAGATGACCTGATATTTTTTAAAATAGGATAATTTTCTCCAAACATAGTGTAACGTCCCTGACCACCCATAGTCGGGCCACGCTACACGAGAGAAATCTTATAGTCTCTTTGCGGAACATATTGTAACATACACAGCTTCTGTTCTGAGCTATGCCACATTAAATTTTCTAACTGCATGCAATTAAAAATATATACACGCAGAACTCTTGTGGAAGCCTTACATATATAACGTAAACATACAAATACATCTGTAAATGCACGAATCCATACTGAAATAATAGTAAATGCAGACATGCAACATATACAGGAAAAACCAATAAAAATAAACACGTAAATAACAATGCAGCATGTAAATTTATCACACAGTTGACACTTATCTTGGTAAGAATGTCACCAATTGCATGCATACCTTCCACAAACCTCCCAGCCTTAGACCAATTGCATGCATACCTTCCACAAAACTCCCAGCCTTAGTTGCAGTTTAGCACCTTCAAGAAATCAGTTCCCAACAATTCTCTCACCCAAAGAATTGATCACGAGCCTGACAACCCACCTCTTCAATATCCCATGGGCCTAACAACCCGCTTCTTCAGTCCCGCTCCCCATCTAAATAGCTACACCAACACAAAATGGCTATGGATACAAGTTCAGATACAGTGAAATGAATGTCTGAGGATAACTGACTACGTGAGTGAAAATGGTCATGGAATCATGGCTGAATAATGGAAGGAATGATGGAAAAGTTGATGTTAAGAATGATGGGGGGGGTGTGAAAATGAACTAAGTCCCAACAATAGGTATGCATGTCCCCAACTTGACACTTGTCATGTTGGGAGCTACTTTGGTCCACTTGTCCCCAACTTTAGAACTTAGGATAAAATAATTATCCATACTTTATGATTTAGGAAATATTAATATAATATTCCTTTTTGTCTTAAGCTCCCTAGCTTAGCCTTTTTCCTTAACTTTTAGGCCAAACCCTTTCCCTAACTAGTGGAGTTTAGTCCCCCCATCTCTTTTTTCATGGTCGTTCTGCGCACAGTGATGTATTTTATATTAATCATGAGACATATACAAAAATAGGCGCATTGGCCTTTAACATCTAGGCTCTCTGGCCTAATTCAAAACATAAGCATCCTAGCTTATAATAACTAGCTCACCAGCCTATAAAACACAACATATACATAAAGGCTCCCTGGCCTTATTATCGCGCACACTTAAGTTTGTTGTGCGCAGTATCCTGGAATGTGCTCATTTCATCATTTTTATTGCACAGTACCTGCGCACACTATGCCATGAAAGGTGCATACAAAATTATATCAAAACATATCACCAACTTAAGTACATTATTACATTTACAATTGGTTCAGCCTGGGGATATTACACATAGTCTCTAGTTCAATATTGTCACCTCGGGTATGGAAATGATTAGACTAAGTTTAATGGGTTGATGGTTTAGAGTGATGACCATGTGAGGAATGGGGATTTCTACTAGACATACAACTTAGGCCCTCCTTCTAGTGTGAATTTTCATTGACACAGGAAAATGTCCCTTCAACAGACAAGGGATGCACAGTTCAACATGCCATTATGGGATGCACAGTTCAACATGCCATTATCCTACATGAAAAGGGAAAGCTAATCTAAACTATCCTAGCGAAGAGAAAATGTTAACCAACAAATAAAAGCCTAGTTACAAGTTCCTCCAGATATTTCTGAAACAAAAATCTATTAATGAAACGAAGAAATGAATAAGAATAACAAGACTGTAAATAAAATAATTCTATTAGAACACTACCATTCACAATCTCATGTCTACCATATCAAAGAAGCATATCAGATGAGCAATACAAAATCAGATTATGGGAGTGCCAATATTGGTTTTCAAAAGTGCAAAATCAAATTTAGAAAGTGTTGATATCATCTTTTAAAAATGAAAAATCTGGTTCTAAGAGTGCCAATATCAAATCCAAAAGTGTAGTTTTTGAATCCGATATTGGAACTTTTGGAGCTAGATTTTGACTTTAGAAACCCCAATTTTAGAATTTAGAAAGACTAATTTTGGCATGTCTTTGAAGGGGCTTAGACTAGAATTAATCCATATTTAATGAAATTGGGGTTAGAACCCCTTCTTATTTCAAACAAGGACCTTTAATGAGAAGCATCAAGCATGATTGAGCCACTATAATTTGTTTTCAAATGTGTCGATTTCCTAAAATGTGGCACTTCATTGTTTTTTTATGTTTTATATTTTGTTTACATGGTTTTAAAATTATAATGAATAACCAACATGATTACCTATGATGATTGATATTCTTTATCAATTCACACCATTCCCTTTCCCTTATCAACAATACTATGTGTTGGGTGCAAGCCTATTTTGAGAAGGAATGTTATTTTGGGTGCAGGCCTATTTTTGGAGAAAAGGTCTATTTTGGGAAAGACCTAATTTTGGAAAGGAAGACCTAAATTTGGATCACGCGCAACAGATGGAAAGAAGGAAACATGCAGAAAAAGAAGGAAAAGCAGGATGCAAGAGGAAAATCAACGTGGCACGTAGGCATGAAAGCCTAACCATGATAGGGTTAGGGTCTTTGATAAGGATTATAATAGCTATAAGACTGTAAAATAATATAAATAAGAACCTATGAGGTCTAGGTTAGGGGTTGGTGGAAGTTCAATTGTTAATGATGAGTTGATAATGATTAGTATGATTGTCATAAGGTTGTAGATGAGTCAGTTAAGCTATATTTCGAGGGTTAGGTCTCAAGCTGAGGAGCCTGGTGTTGAGCCTCTTTTTTGTCACCTCCAATTTCCTTATCTTTCCCCATATCATGACCAATTTTTCCTAATACATATGCACTCTCTACCTATTTTCCTCAAAAAACATGTCCTTTAGAAATTATTGTGTACATATGAGGTAAATTATGTTTAATCATGATTTATGATGATTTATTAATGATTTGGATTGAATATTTGATGTTTAGAGCTCTCTAATTACTTTGAATGATCCAAGGAGAGTTCATGACAACAACTCTTATTTCTACGATTGTCGGGTACCTATTGTTGATTTCATCTAGTATCAATTGTTACGCTTGTCTGGTACTGGTTATGTGACTGTGTGTGTCTGGTATCGAGTTATGTGACTGTGTGTGTTCGGTACCCGTCTTGTGCTCCAGTTGTGAGCGTCCGATACTCGTTCTAAATTTACAGGCTTGGATGTTTGAGCGAGATTGTTCTTGATGGGTCGAAGGAAATTGTTGGTTTGAACATTCTTTGTTCGTTGAAGACCACAATAGATTTCATCACGCATGCACTTCGTGTCATGAGGATGAAATCGTTCCCTTAAAAATCGATACATCCACCAATTGTAATAGTTGTGCAAGTATTTGATGTTATCTCCAAACTTTGATTCTAAAGACTGCTTCTATTTAAAGAGAGAGCCTTGTAAATGGTAGATATAGAGAGATATAATTAAGCATTGTTACACTGTAAGATTGGTTCTTGGATATTTTGGATTGTACCTCTTTTTTTTCTGAAGTAATGATATAATTGAAGTTCATGGATTCTATGTGTGTATTCAAACCTTCTCTTATGTAAGTTCCTTTTAAGAGCTCCCTTGTTGGTACAGAAAGGACCCAATGACCCAATCAAGGTAAGCCTATTTCTATTTAGTTGTGAATATAATTTTGGTTTTCTATGTGTGGATAGAATAATTCTCTATTTAATCAAAACATCTAACTTCATTCTTGATATGTTTCGGTGACACATTTGATAGAAGGTCATATAGATGTGTGGTAAATTTAAGTGAGTGAAATATTTGTGTGTAACATAAGGTTTCTGAGTACAAGGATTTCTGAGTAGTTACCTATCATCTTTGTGTGAGTGTATGAGAACAATCATTTGATTAAATGTTGTAGTGTGTGTTTTTATTTTGCAAATCTAGGAATGGGTTGGATCTCCATATTTAACCATACATGAGCCTATAGTGGAGTATTCCACCACATTTAGTTTTTTCTTCCAGAATTGATTACTACAACTTGCAAACACATGCACAATCAAAACCCCCATCTCTCACCCTACATGCACCTATAATGGAGTATTTTACTCTGCCTGGTATTTCTTTTAAGCTTGATCGAGTTTCCCTTTAAGAGTATGCAAAGTGTTAATTGTTGTTAATGTGTTTTCTCTAGGAGATCGAATCAAAGTTCATATTTTCCTTTCATGAGCCATCAATGAATAGGTCCATCACCTAAGCAAGAACTTTAGATCATATGCTTGTTTATGAGTTTTTCTTTTTGAATTTTGAAATGTGTGGAGAGTATTATTTGAAAAGTGTGAAAACATAGTATTTGGCTTGAAATTGTTTTCTTACATAGGCTATACTCATCAAACATAGGAATTTATTTGTTATCAGTACATATAGTGCATCAACTCTATTGATTAAAAAACTGGATTGACATATTAAATGATTGAAATATATTGAACATATAATTGCAAGAACAATTTTGGCATCATTGTCTGGGAGTTGTAAATGGTAATAGGTATTTTTTGTATTAGATTGTTTTTATGGTTTTGGATTGGTTTTAAGGATGAACTGAGGGTGAAGAGAAGATGGTAAGATGTGAGGGAAGAGCCCACACATCCACTTTAGTGGGGTTTCTTCAAATCTAGGTTGTCCTCTTACCTTTCATAAAATTTTGTGTTGAGTTAGTATTTAGATATTCTTTTTATGCGTAGAAGTAGAGATAACAAAGGTATATTTATTGCATCCAAAATTGTAGAAAATCAAGAACCCCCCCCCCCNTCAACTAATTTTTTTGTAGGAGAAATTCTTAGAGGGGAGAGTTCAAAGGAAGTAATTGAAACTAGAGCCAAAGGTCCTAGATCTGAAGCTATTGTTCATATTGAAAACATATTACAACAAGTCGTAAGGGAAGCACTAGCGACCCAATCAGAAGGTCAGAAGGGAGAGATGGAAAAGAGATAGAGGTAGTGGTAGAAGAGGCTGAATATACCATTGGAGAAACACACAAATTATTGGAACATTTGGATATACCAACCAACCCAGTGGTTGAACCATCACTTAGTGGGTAAACATCACCTGTATCCTATAATGTGCTATTTTGAGATATGGAATATGAGTAGGGGAATGAAAACAATGAAACATAGACATTTGGATTCCCAATATTAGACATTACTAGAGATGTTTCTATGAAGAATACCCCATTGTCATCACTACCTCACTTCCATGGTATTTCAACCGAATATCCTCATTCATTTTTGTTTGAATTTGATATACTATGTACGAGTTATAATTACACTAATAGTGCACAAAAACTAAAACTCTTTCCATCCACATTTAAATACTCAACACTAAGGTGTTTTATGAGTCTAAGAGAGAATATTGTCTTATCTTGGGATGGTATGAAAGATACCTTCCTCCATAAATATCAAGATTATTGCAGACCTAGGGGTGCTAGGAATGATATATTTAAAATGCAGCAATCTGAGGAAGAGAGTTTGGAAGATTACCTAGAAAGGTTCCTATATAATTATCAAAAGAGAAAAAAATATTCCTTAGACAAAGCCATAGTTAGGACCATATTCCTAAAGGGTATAAGGGATGAATGTATTGAGGTACTAAACCTCATGAGCTCTGGGGATGTGTATCAGAAGCCATTTGCACACATTGCAGAGTATTGTAAAAGGCACTCTCTCAACCAAGCCAAAACAAGAAAAAGTGTAAGGTATCCTATTAGCAGAACTACCAAACCTGCTCTGGGAGGTGTTACAAGGATAGAATTAGGGAATCTGCTAGAAAAATTCAAAACAGACATCCTAAACACAATCAACACCAAGTTAGACACCATGAAGATAAAAAAGAAACAAGAAGAAAATTCTACTTTATCAATTTTGTGTCCTCAGTGTAGAAAGAGACATCCTGAAAAATAATGTACGATTAATGTCATTCAAATTTGTGGGATTCGTACATAATATTACCCTACCAATGAGTGCCCTTCCTTACCTCGACTAAAATCCATTTTTAAGGGATGAGGAGAACCTCAAGAAACATCATATCCCCCTAAGAGAGGATGGAGACAAAAAAATCCTAACATGTTTTTTCATCCTACCGCACAACATGGATGATTTTAGGGGCTAAATTTTGCTCGTGGCCTAATTTTACATGTTTTTTCCCAAAACAATATTAGTTATTTTTAAAATGATTCACCCAAATTCTATAGGATAAAATTATTTTACCTTCAAAATCGCCAAAATTTTATACAAAATATACAAAATCCTTAGAAACTTGAATATTTTTACAAAAATATCGCCAAACATTCTATATTTGGCATGTGAAGGATTATTGATATTCACTAAGGTTTCTATATTTGAAAAAAAAAAAACCATTCTTAAAATCATCCCTACTGCACAATACTCACAATAACAATGGATTCCTCCAATGCCTTACTCTCAATGGACACATCAAAAACCACAAGTCCAACCATGGAAACAAGGATGGAGGGGGCCTACATATGGGAATGTTCCTTTTCAACCACCAACGTTTCCTACTTACCCACAATATCCTTCAGATATTTCTCAGTTGTTACCTGGGTTTAATCCACCTGCTCTACCTCCACCTTCCCAAATGAAAAAACAACTCAACTTTCCTTTGAACCCAAATCAACAACAACAAATGTAGGTTTCACCTAATCCAAACCCCCCTCGGCCTACCCCTATTCCTGCACAATCCATCCCTAATCCAAACAATATACCTACACAACTTGTACATAATATTGAAGTACATAATTTCCAAACTTATGTGATAACTCCTACTTCACTAAATGAAATTCAATTGAGATCTGGGGAGGTCTTGAATAAACCAAATTATATAGTGGTTATTCGAGAAGAAGAAAAAATAGATAACCAACCCAATGAAGAATCAGACATCCCTGTAAAAGATGAATTTTCTCCTCACACTCCTCAACCATCAAAAATACCTCAGGAAACTAATCCTCCACCTTATCCAGAAAGGTTACTTGTGAATAAATCTGAGGTACCTCTAGGACATGACTTAGAAGTTGAACTAAGGAATATATGTGTAAATATTCCCATACTCCCAGCCATCAAATATATTCCTATGTATGCTAAAATTATAAGGGATCTTTGGATAAAAAATCCTAGAAGGAAGAGGAAGGAACCTCCTGTTATACAAGTGTTTGGACCCCTATCATAATTTATATCAGAAATTCCATCCAAATATAATGATCCAGGAAAACCAATGGTGACTGTATAAATTGATGGTATTTCTTTGTCAAATACACTTATTGATCTAGGATCAGCAATAAATGTTATGAATGTTGACACCATGTGAATGATGCAACTAAATCACTTAAGGCCAACAAAAACCTTGTTGGAATTGGCAGACAAATCAGTCATTATCCCAGTAGGAAGTTTAGATGATGTAACAATAACACTAGCATCTTTGGAGTATCAAGTGGACTTCTTGGTAATTCATTAAAAATCCTCCAAACCTGGACATCCATTTGTTCTTGGTCAACCTTGGCTGGTCACTGCTGATGCATTCATTAGTTTTCGGTCTGGGGAGATGAAAATTTCTAATGGGACCCATGGTCAGAAAATTATTCTCTTTCTTCCTGCCCAACCAAACACTGAAGTTCCTTTATGGTTGGAGAATCTCTATGGGAAGGAGAATTGTTCTCAACTCATTTTAACACTTGAGCAAGCAAAGGGAGTTCAAGAAAAAATAGAAGAACAAATTTTAAGCCTATTTTTAGCCAATACAAAATGCGCTAAGTATCCTCAATCTTTTCTAGAATTTACACATATTTTCAGCCCTTAATTTCAGGAGGTTTGGAATCCCTCCACCTCTACATTATTCACTGTATCATAAATAAGTGGATAAGAAGAGTCAAATGTTCAGACTATTGAAATCAGTACTGGAAAATATGTGTATATAAATTATATCCTGAAATCAGATCAACAACAAAAATTGATCCAAATGATTCAAGGACAGTCTGGTGCTTTTGCATGGAATTACTCTCGCATGAAATGAATTCACCCTGATACTTGTATACACCATATCTACACCAATAATTAAATCAGACCTGTTAGGTAGCCCCAAAGAAGAATGAATCCATCCTTAAAAGACATAGTGAAATAAGAGCTCCAAAAACTCCTACATGTCAATTTTATTTAACCTATATCAGATAGAAAGTGGGTATCCCCATTAGTTATTTTCCCTAAGAATACTGGAAAATGGAGGATTTTTGTTGACTTCAGAGATTTGAACAAGGATACCTATAGATATTATTTTCCCTTTCCTTTCATAGACCGGGTCTTGGATACCTTGTATGGGAAGAGGTACTTTTCTTTCTTAGATGGGTTTAGTGGGTATAACCAGATCCAAATTTCCCCTGAAGATCAGGAGAAAACCACATTTACTTTCCCATGGGGTACGTATGCTTATAGGGTTCTTCCCTTTGTTTTGTGTAATTCCCCTGGCACCTTTCAAAGGGTTCTTTTAGCTATTTTTTCTTATTTAACCCATGAATATGTAGAAGTCTATATGGATGACTTCACAGTATATGGGGATGATTTCCAACAAGCATTAGACAATTTTGAGAAAGTATTGATCAGGTGTAGAGAGACTAATCTTTCCCTCAGACATGAAAAATATAGAATGATTCTCATTGAAGGGATTTTCTTGGGTCATCATATTTATAGTACCGGAATAAGGGTAGACCCTGCCAAAATTGACATTATTTCTCAAATCGGGATCCCCGGCTCACAAAAATAAGTTAGAAGCTTCTTAGGGCATGTTGGCTATTACAGGAGATTCATTCAAAATTTCGCAAACTTGGCTACCCCACTGTTCAAATTGTTAGAAAAAGAGGTTGAATTCCATTGGGATGCGCAATGTCAGGTTTATTTTGAAATTTTAAAGAAAAAGTTCTCCAGTACCCCTGTGTTAAGAGGACCAAATTGGTATCTTCCCTTTAATATCTGCATTGATGCCTCAGATACCTCTTTGGGAGTTTTTCTAGAAAAAAGAGAAAACAATCTTCCCTATGTTATCTACATTGTTAGCAAACATATCTCCCCTACCAAAGTAAATTATACTATCACTGAAACGGAATTCTTATCAGTGGTTCATGCCATTAATAAATTCATACACTACATAACATAGTATGAGGTTTTTGTACACACAGACCACTCAATCATTAGATTTTTAATGAATAATCATGTGACAAATGCTAATGTTACTAGATGGTTTCTAATATTGCAAGAATTCAATATTACTATCATTAAAAGACCTAGAAAATATAACCTTGTTGTTGATTTTCTATATAGACTTATTCATACAGGTGATAATGCACCAGTGGATGAAAATTTTCCGAATGAAAGTCTGTTTTCTATTTCTACTTACATTCCTTGGTATGCAGATGTGGCTAACTATCTTGTAACAAGAAAATTGCCTCAGAATATGTCCCTTCGAGAAAAAAAGAGGACTATTTAGCTGAGTGCAAATTATGTGTGGCATGATGATTCTCTATATCGTACATGACCTATTTGGTTATTATAAGATGTGTACGGGAGGATGAGATGTATGACATATTCAAATACTTCCATGATGGCCCATGTGGAGGCCATTTTTCTGATAAGAGGACAACATACACAATACTACAGTCAAGCTACTGTTGGAGAACTATTTTCAGGGATGTAAATAAGTATGTGGCTATTTTTTATGATTGGCAGAGGATGGGGAAACCAACTAAAAGTGATGAGATGCCTCTTTAAGATCAGGTAGTAATTCAACCTTTTGAGAGATTGACGTTGGAATTTGTAGGACCTATCAACCCCATGTCTTGAAGAAGAAGGTATATACTAGTATGTACAAATTATGTGACTAAATGGGTAGATACTAAAGCTTTTTACTATGCAAATGAACAATCTATTGATGATTTCCTATTTGAATATATCTTTACTCGTTTTAGTGTGCCTCGAGAAATAGTGACAAAGCAAGGAACCCAATTTACCTCCAATTTGGTCAAAGCCATTACTGAACAATATCATATTAAACATAGAAAATCCTCACCTTCTCACCCCCATGAAAATGGACAAGTGGAATCAACTAAGAAGGTGATAGAGGCTATACTTACCAAGACAATTTAGTTACACCATAAAGATTGGGTGGATTATTTCCCTGAGGCCTTATGGGCCTACAGAAAAACTTGGAGAAACACAATAGGCCATACACCTTATGAATTAGTGTATGGGAAGTAGGTGTTTCTTCCCATACAATTCTAAGTAAAAACTTCTAGGATTTCTATGAAATTTTGAATGGATTTGGATGAATCCCAAAAACAAAGGATATTGTAGTTGAATGATCTAAAAATGAAGAAGACTTGAAAAACTTGAAAACTTATTGCAAGTGAAATGTTATGTGTTTAAAGCAACAAGATCAATTTGCAACACATAAATTAAGGATTACTTATGCAAAATACATATAGACAGTAGCATAAACATTGAACATAAACACATGTGCACAACAATTGATAAAGGAGTTCACCCCTCTTATGGGCTACATCTCCTGGTCCAGCTTCCAATTGATCATTATTATTAATTTCTCAAACAATGCTCAAAAACATGTCTTACAATGCTCAAACTGACAAACCGACTGCTCCAATGGCTTCCCAGCATCCCAACACCCCTGTCTGGGCTCTTTCGGCACCTCAATCGGTCGAAATATGAAGAAGTTAAGCCTCCTGGAAGTCTCCCTCTTCAAGCTTGTTGTCTCTGATTCTACAATTCGCACCCTCCTTGAAAAAACCTGGCTCACATGCTCATTTAAGCGCAAAAACCCAGCACCGGGCACAACCGCGCCAACGGTGCAAACTGTAGGACGGTTAAGGCGCCTCCAGCCCCTAACCACCTCGGCACCTGGGCATATGGCCATGTGACCTCGCGCGTTGGCAAATGGTGGTTAGTTTCGTTGTAATGGGCATAACCTCCCATGCTCCTGGTCGTATGCAAAACCGTAGTGATGTGTTTTAAAACCCCGCGCAAATATTACAACCACGCGCACAACACAATGGTATAACCTGTAGGTTATAGTGCTAGAACCCCGCGCGAAATATTTTGTAATAAAATGTTATATAAAACTATGGTATAAATGTTATATACCCGCGGAATTCATCGGGCTATACAACATGGTTATATGATATTACAAATGACCACAGGCCGGGGCTAAGCCCCAGCCCGACCCCCCGCCCACATTACAATTTCGTAAATTCAAATGTATTCAATCACATATATGTAATAAGAACCAATGTGTGGCCCAATGGCCGGGTGGTCGGGTGAAGGCGTGGGCTGTGGGGAGGTCCGGGGGTCGAACCCTGTGGCCTCCAATACATTTTTCATATAAGAACTAACCAATATAAAGGTTCCACGTGGAATCCCTTGATTGGGCCACCTGGCATCAAACCACCAATCATAGAACGACACATGTCATCACATCATTCACCTCTAACAACCAACCGGATCCTTCCATGTCATCGGATGCCACATCATTTTATGGATGGTATGGCCCTGCCATGTCACCGTATGGACTGTACGGACTGTATGGACAGGTACAGTCAACATCTAAAATTTTTGCCTATTCGTCTTGGCGGACAGATCGCGATATCTCCTCCATACCGACTCCATTTGAGAAAGTAAATATACCACCAGAATCAGGAAGACGATACGGACGCAATGGAACTGTTTTCGTCGCCTTCCGAGCACTTTGAAAATTGAGCAAAATTTGATCCCCTGATCACACCTCCCCATTGGGAATCTTTTGGACCTCCAAAAGAATATCTCAATCTATGTGAAGATGAGGGTATAGTTCCCTCACCCTTCCAACCTCAATCCACTTAGCCTTGCTTGGATTCGTCCCTTTAAGACCAACTCGCAAATACTCCACATTTCCTC
>SNQJ01S0038896.1:112945-142817 GCA_010110895.2 Picea sitchensis | reverse complement strand
TGTGCACAACAATTGATAAAGGAGTTCACCCCTCTTATGGGCTACATCTCCTGGTCCAGCTTCCAATGGATCATTATTATTAATTGCTCAAAACGTGCTCAAAAACATGTCTTACAATGCTCAAAATGACAAACTGACTGCTCCAATGGCTTCCCAGCGTCCCAAAACCCTTGTCTGGGCTCTTTTGACACCTCAATCGGTCGAAAAATGAAGAAGTTAGGCCTCCTGGAAGTCTCCCTCTTCAAGCTTGTTGTCTCTCGTTCTACAATTCGCACCCTCCTTGAACAAACCTGGCTCACATGCTCATTTAAGCGCAAAAACCCAGCACCAGGCGCAACCGCGCCAACGGTGCAAACCGTAGGACGGTTAAGGCACCTCCAACCCCTAACCACCTCGGCACCTGGGCATATGGCCATGTGACCTCGCGCGTTGGCAAATGGTGGTTAGTTTCATTGTAACGTGCATAACCTCCCGCGCTCCTGGTCGTATGCAAAACTGTGTTGATGTGTTTTAAATCTCCGCGCAAATATTACAACCGCGCGCACAACACAATGGTATAACCCGTGGGTTATAGTGCTAGAACCCCGCGCAAAATATTTTGTAATACAATGTTATATAAAACTATGGTATAAATGTTATATACCCGCGCCATTCATCGGGATATACAACATGGTTATATGATATTACAAATGACCACGGGCTGGGGCTAAGCCCCGGCCCCACCCCCCGCCCACATTACAATTTCGTAAATTCAAATGTATTCAATCACATATATGTAATAAGAACCAATGTGTGGCCCAATGGTCGGGCAGTCGAGTGAAGGCATGGGTTGTGGGGAGGTCTGGGGGTCGAACCCCGCGGCCTCCAATATATTTTTCATATAAGAACTAACCAATATAAAGATGCCACGTGGCAACCCTTGATTGGGCCACATGGCATCAAACCACCAATCATAGAACGACACGTGTCATCACATCATTCACCTCTAACAACCAACCGGATCCTGCCACTTCATCAAATGCCACATCATTGTACAGATGGTACGGCCCTGTCACGTCACCGTATGGACTGTACGGATTGTACGGACAGGTACAGTCAACATCTAAAATTTTTGCTTGTTTGGCTTGGCGGAAAGATCGCGATATCTCCTCCATACAGACTCCATTTGAGAAAGTAAATATACCACCGGAATCAGGAAGATGAGACGGACGCAATGGAACTATTTTCGTCGCCTTCCAAGAACTTTGAAAATTGAGCAAAATTTGATCCCCTGATCATTGAATAAACTTGATGAAATCAGACAAGATGATATGCATAGGACTACACTCATTCAAGAACAAATGACTAGATGGCATGACAAGTACATGAAGAAGAAATCCTTTCATCCAGGTGATTGGGCTCTTCTATATGACAGTAGGTTCAATAATTTCAAGGGTAAATTGTTCACTCGATGGTTGGGACCCTATGAAGTAGACATAGTTTACGACAATAATTCAGTGAAGATAAAAACTATTGATGAAGATAAGACCTCCATTTTTGTAAACGAACATCGATTGAAAGCTTATCATAAGCCTCTATCTAAAGAGGATTTTATCAAACAAGTTCTTCAAAATTATAAAATGCAATTGGTAAGCAACAGGATATCTCCTCCTGCTGAACCATCAGTGTAATTTTTTTGTGTGTGATTTGATTTAACGTTGTACATATATGTATATAAGTTTGTTGTTAGATAGTGATTTTTAGCGTTACTGAAAAAAGCATAAGATGAGTGTGTTCTCATGTAGATAAGCAATAAGGAGGACATCTGCTAGGCGTAAGTTTATTCATTTACCCAAACCTAGTAGATTACTCATGGGAAAGGATCTTATGGATTTTTATTTAAGTTTTTCAGACTCCTAAAAATTAAAAACACTGGCTAGCATTAACTGATATGGGCTCGAGAAAAATCCACAGGATAATATATGGAATTTTCTTTAAGTTTTCTATACTCCTAAAAATTGAAAACACCGGCGAGCATTAATTGATCTGGGCTCCAGAAAAGTCCATAGGATATTATATGGAGTTTTCTTTAAGTTTTTTCAAACTCGTAAAACTTGAAAACACCGGGGAGCATTTATTGACCTGGGCTCGAGAAAAATCTATAGGACAATAGTAGTTAGGTTCTTGTTTCCAATATAATGGAAGTGGCAATAGAAGCATTGGTTAGTCTGGTTCCAAAAAGAGAAGGTTTTCTTTTTCATATCTATAGGGGATTTCCAACTACAATTTCCTTCTTTTTACAGAGCTTGTATCCCAATCATTCGGTCTTCTTCCTCATTTTATGACACTTCCACTGCACATTCAACATCCATTTACCAGTGTATTTTTTATAACTTTTTCAACATGGTCATTTAGGAGAATAAATTCACATACAACACTAATGAGTGCCAATATCTACTTTAGCTTGACCCTCAGAACATGATTAGAGATGAAGATCAAGTCTATAATATTCTAGGCATCTGGTCAAAGCTTCATCCGACACTAAAAAAAAAAATTATGAGTTCATCTAGTACTGAAAAGACTCTCTGTGTTGGTCTGACACTAAATCAATTCTCTGTGATGATCCGGTACTAAATCAGTTCCCTATGTTGGTCTGGAACTAAAATGATCTTTTGTGTTGATCTGATACTAAGTCTATGATCCAGTATTGATGATGGGATTCAGGTAACATTGTTCTACATTCGATATTTCCCTTATTTGATCAAATACATTTCAGGTAATAGAGGTATGGACTCAATGTTTATCCCTTTTATTAAGAATCACATGAATTTTGTGTTAGAAATATGGTTATTCTCATACCCCTTTGTCATATTAAGTTATTAAACGTCCATATACTTATCTTCTGAAGTTATTCATGATTTCTCTTGTTTCAAAATCATTTATAATGGACACAAATCTCTTCATGAGGCGATCATCCAATTTGGAATCTCTTGTCAAAAACTTATGTTCGTATGATGAAAAAACTATGATTATGCCACTTTCTATGAACTCACGTTGTTCAAACTTATGACATCAAATGCTACCCGATGGTGAATTTTGGTCACATCACCCACATTTGTTGTAATCATTACGAAAACCAGTAAGAATGGGATGTGACATTACTTCTTGGTATGATCATCACCTTATCCGTGAACACGATCCTTAGGAATGATTTATGACTCCTTCCTTACCTCACTATCATTTCAAAGAATTGACCGTTGTCTTCTCATTTTCATTATAAATATTCTTATGGATGACTTCTCCATCCAGATGAGTGTTAATTACTCACTTCATATTATACACCACCACTCTATTTGCCCCTAATATCTCGTTACTCTTCCTCCATCACCCCGTTCTCATAATTTTGCATCTAGTATCAAACCCTTGCCCGAATTTTGTTGCCTATACTTGTTTAGAAATCTGTCTTTCAAGCCGACATGGGAGTTGATAGACACGGACATGTGTTCCATCTATATAGAGAAACGAGGGAGTATCGAGCATGGAAAGAAAAAGTTGAAATGGTCGGTTGGGTTCCCTTCTTAGAAAAAAATGGAGGATATCATGAGGGGGTATCCCATGCCTTCACCCAGAGTTATGATGGAGAGAGCATCTAGTTGGGGGACCTAAAACTAACAATCATTGAATCCACCATAGAAGAGGTGATAGAGTTACCTTTCAATGGAGAGAAGTATTTGAAAGGCATCATCATTGACATGAGCCTCTCTCAAAAATTCTTGAAACTTGAGAACTCGGACCCATATTGGATGAAAGGTATCTCCAGAGGATGGATCAAAGAAGAATATTGGACAATGATTTTCTTCTTGCAGAAGTTTTTAACTTGTGAAGGGAGGTATGCAATAACCTTTATTTATCATTTAAGGATTTTATTTCATTTTGAAGGTGGACCACAAATAGACTTTCCACATTTTATTTGGATGAGTCTGAACAAGATGGTGAGAGGGGTTAATTCTTCCTCTAATAAGCATGAAACCATTCTCTACCACCATGGGATGATGAAACTATTGGTTGTCCTTGAATTGAGAAAACGAGACAGTGGTTGGAAGAAACTACTCACATAAAAAAAAATTCAAGAAATTTCTAAGTCTATAGAAGGAAGTGTGACAGGGGAACATAGTAAGGAGTTAAGTAGGAAGAAGGGAGATAGTAGAAAGAAAGGACAAAAATCTATTAGTGAAATCGATCCTGTTGGCCCTATTTCACCAAAATCTGTAAGTAAATTGGACAAAGGAAAGACAATAGTTTTAGAAGAACAACCTACACCTTTGGTGAAACGATCATCCAAAACCAAGAAAATTCTCCCAGACCTGTCCGCTAAAAGTAAAACACAAATTAGTGTGAAAAAGAGGAAGAAATAGAGGTATGGTAGTGATGCTAGAGAGGTTACAGACAATGTCCCCAAAGTAATTGTCAAAGTACCTGATGAGCAGGCTTGAGAAATTACAAAAAGTATTATGGAAGTACTTGTTGAAGTACCTCATAAGCAGGCTGAAGGAATTACAAAGGGTATTCCAAAAGTAATCATTGAAGAGCCTAAGGAGAAGGTTGGAGAATTAGAGAAGACCCTTGAATTGAGGGTAAAAATAAAGAAGAAATTTAGAACCATTGAAGGGAGTGATATAGCACAGTATTCTAGCAGAAAGACAAGGAATACACAAGAGGAACAAGTTCCAGCCTCTATAGCACAGTCCTCTAACAAAACGACAAGGAGTGCCCAAACATAAAAAGTTCCATTCTACCCATCTAAGTCCTCTAGAAGAAAAATAAAGAAGGCACATGACAAACAAAGTCCAGTACCCATCTCTGAGCTTACGAAAAAGAAGAGGAGATTGTTTAAGGAGGAAATTTATATTTCTATTAGAATATCCGAGGAAGTCCCAGGTCCAATATGGAGAACCAATCAGAGCATGGATAAGCATGGGACAATTCCTCATGCCCCTTCTTTTACACATGATCTAGTGGAGATTCCAACCTCACCAGAACAGGAAGAAATGTATGTGACAACTATTAGTGAATAAGATGAATTAGTGATTGTTGGCATAGGGGAAAACCCAGGGTTCAGTTCTAACAATGCACCAACAAGCCCTAACTACTGGACCTGTCAGCAACACCTACAAAGAAAATGCAGTCTCATCCGAAGTAGCTATAGGGGGTTGCAGGACACATGTGTCTAAAACCAGAGGAAATACAAAGAGGATCCAGGGAAACACTCTCACACATATCTAGTTATTCTTTATCTTTCTTAAGAATACTACGCGAACTATATCTTACATCTAACACAATATTTCATTAATAGTATATCAGAGATCATAAGAACATAACACCAATCACACACAACAAAAATATATACGTGGCTCACCCTCTCCCTAGGGCTACATCCACAGAACTGTGATTTATAATATATTAGATGAAAGCATACAGTTCTATCTGCACTCTTAGCTTGTAGAGCTCTCTTTATTTCTCTCCCTCTCTCCCCTCCTTGCGCACCCAGTTGTAGGGTTGATCTTCGCACCTAGCTGAAGATATTACAACACAGACTTATCTCACCACACAATACTTCTCTCTCAGCAATAATAGCAATCAATCATCATACATAATTGACCCCATCCTAGGTCCTCTTGACCTTTATTTATACATTGCAATGTTCTCATACAACCTTAGGATGAAACCTAGGTGTCAAAATCCTAAATACCAAAACCCTAGGTGTCTAAAACCCGAGGTCAACTTGACCCGCATTTTCAGGGCTTCGTCAGCCTGTCTTTCCTTCTTTCTTCCGAGGTTCTCCAAAGCATCCATTGGTGGATTTTCTTCTTGTTGATTCATCCACAATCCATCTTCCTTGTTGATCTATCTTCCTCAATGTCCCCATCGAACGACTTTCTTTCTGTTACTTCGGTTCATCTTTTCTGCTCTTTTGGCCACTTCGACCCAATCTCAGTCAACTTTTCTTCCGCGTAGTTCTCACTTCACATTTCTTTCCTTAATATTTGCAACCTTCCATAACCAAGGACCAACAGGCCCCCAACACTCACATGTGACTTGTCCCTAGTTACTTTAGGTCTGAACCTTCTATTTTTCTTCATCTTTGGACTGCGCGGGGAAGCCTATGCTTTCATCTCTATCCCACCCTTCTTTCCTTGTGAAAACTATATTTTCTATGTCTATTACTCAGTTTCAACTGCACCTGGTACGTAGACCCTTTTCCTCATGCTTCTATTGGGATTTATGAGGCAGATGGTTTTCATAGTACAATTTCAACTGGCTCCCATTCACCAAACCTTCCTTCCATTATCCATTCAAAGTCTTCAATTGCGCATCTCCTCCTTATGTAACATAAGTAACCTCATATGGCCCAAGCCAATGTGTCATGAACTTCCTTGGATGCTTCATTAACTTGTTGTCATATACCAATACCAGATCTCCTTGTTTGAAGGATTTCATCTTGATGTGCCTATCATGATAGGCCTTTTCTCATTCCTTCTGCACCTGCTGATGGAATCCTGCGATAAATCGATCTTCTTCTAGTTATACCAACTGTGTAAGACTCTCTTGAACAATTCCATTGTCATCCATATATGTGAATGCTACAATTCTGGGACTAGGGACCAAATATTCCATAGGGACGACTGCTTCTAGGCTATACACCAACTTAAAGGGAGTTTGCATTGTTAGATTCTTACAAGTAGTTTTATAGGCCCATAGCACTGTTGGAACTCTCAAATCCTAGTCACACTACAAATCTTCACCAGCGGTGTCTCCAAGATCTTGTTGAAATATTCGAATGTCTCATTCACTTGTGGATGGTAAGGAGTACTCTTCTGATGGAGGACTTTAAATTCCTGAATCAAAGCTTCAATAGTCTTACTAATAAAGTGTGTGTATTGATCACTCATCAAGGTCTTCGAGCATCCAAACCTAGTTATGATATCCTCAAATATAAATCATGCAGCTGTAGTTGCACTATAGTCCTTAACTACTCTTGCTTCTTCCCATCTTGTCAAATACTTTGTCACAGTGATGATGTATCTAGCTCCTGTACGCTTCCCTAGTGGGTTTATAAGTCCCACAAAATAAATTTCCCATTTCTCAAATTCCTGCAATGTCAGCTATGGTGCTAAAGGCATCTCATCTCTTCAGGAAGGCTTCCCAACTCTTTGACATACATCATAGGCTTTATAGTATTCCTTGGCATCTTTATGTAAAGTAGGCCACCAGAGGCCAGCTCTAAGAACCTTCTACGTTGTTTCTTTCCCTGCATAGTGTCCTCCTATGATGCCTTCATGTGCTTCTACTAAGATCAGTGGTCTTTTTGCCTCCATAATGCATCTCCTCAAGATGACATTAGGTCCCATATTGTATAGTTGTCTAGCTATAAGTGAAAAATCTGCAGCGCACACTGCCATCTATTTCTTCTAGATGATTTTCTATTCACTAGGTGTCATTCTTGTTGACATGAATTGGACTATATCGACGAAGTGGTCATCAACCCTTCTGATGGTGAGAAATTGTGCATATGGTAGTGTATCTTCCAAACTAGTAGGTTCCTCTCCATGCTCTAACCTAGATAAATTATCAGGTCCCTTGTTCATTCTCTCTGGCTTGACCACAATCCCAAAATCATATTCCTGGAATAACAGTAGCCATATGCATATTCTTCCCCCCAACACTATCTTGTTGACTAGGTATTTCAATGCAGAGTGATTAGTGAACATATTAAAATGTCCTCCCAACAAGTAGTGTCGAAACTTCTGCAGCGCGTACACCATGGCTAAACCTTCTCTCTCAGTGGTAGAGTAGTTTATCTCACCTGTAGATAGATTCTTGCTAGCAAAGGCTAATGGGTGGTCAATATCTCTTGATACTATTTGTGTTAACACTGCTCCTAGTGCAATAGATGAAGCATCGACATGCATGTGAAATTCCTTGCTCCAATCTGGGAAAACAAGAATAGGCACAATAACCATTTTTTGTTTCAGTGTGTTGAAGCTCTGCTGACATTCTTTTGTCCATTGAAATTGACAATCTTTCTTCAGAAGTTTCTCCATGGGTGTTGTAATCTGTGCATAGCCCTTAATGAACTTCCTGTATTATCCAGTATGTCCCAGCATAGTGTGCAGCTATCAGAATGAAGTGAAGGGGGTAGATCAACAATAATGGAAATCTTGGATGAATCTACCAGCAACCCCTGCTTACACACAATATGGCCCAGCAGTACTCCAAAGGGTGAAAAGAAGATGCACTTCTTCATATTCAGGGCATTCTGGCATTACATGCACTTATCCAACATTAGTCTTAAACATTCAATATGATTTTGTAATAAGATAAAAACAATCCAATCATCAAAATATAATTCAAAAAATTTGTGTAAAAATTCCTTGAATGCATCAACCACCACCGTGGAAAAGATGGCTGGTGCATTCTTCAATCCAAAAGGCATCACTGTGTACTGGTAGGAACCCCATTCTGTTGCAAATGTGGTCTTGTGGCAATCTTCCTTGGCAATCTTGATCTAGTGATAACCTGAAAATCCATTTGTAAAGGAATATACCTCATGTCCTCCTACATTATCTAACACTTTGTCTGTAAACGATGTACGGAATGGGTCATGCAAACAGGAATCATTCAGCTTTCTGAGATCTACACAGATCCTGATCTCTCATATCTTCTTATATTGTACCACCATAGGACTAATCCATTCTGACTCTTCCACAGGTTCTATGATTCTATCTTCCAACATTTGGTCTAGTTCAATCTTAACTTTTTCCTTATATTTGGGATTCAATATATAGGGTCTCTTCTTAACTGGCCTTGAATCTGGTTTCAAGGGGACATTCATCTCTCCCATGGGCCCTTTTATGCCCTTCATATCAGTGAACTTGGTTGGGAACAAGTCCTGATATTCATGCAGTAATTATGTGATCTTATCACTAGTGGCATCATCCCAGTAATTTCCAACATTAGCAAGCTTAGGTGCTTGTTCTGTTCCAATATTAAATTTCTTGATTTTGATCAGTTGTCCAATGAAAGTTAGTTCAACTCCTGGTCCTTCTATGTTTCTCTTTCCTTCTCTTTCTGTGATCTTCACATTCCTAGGATCATCATCTTCGTCGGCATTTATATTCTAACATCCTTGCAGATTTTGAAGAGGTTCAATCCATTCATCCTCGTCTTGCTGCATAGGGAGGTTAGGTGCCTCCTCAAAGACTTTCTCTCAGACAACCTGTAGAGCTTGATCCACTGTGGGATGTTGAATTTCAAATAAAAATGTAGCTACAAAGTTCTGAGTCATACCATACCAATCTGAAGTGGTGAGGTGCAGTTCTTCTTGAAGATACCAATTAACAGGCGTTGTGTTTAGAGTATTGATAAACTTATGCACCCACTGTTCTTGAGGAATCCTGCTTCAGGGCTCCTCACAACTTCGCACATGGTCCTTCAGACATATTTGACTTTTGTATCTAACTTTGCATCCTTCAATGTTTTCTGAAAATCACGTTGTCATCAAAGTGAAACATTGCATCCAGTCCACGATGTTCCTTTTATGTGTCCCCCACCATATTTTTGGAGTAGCTTTCAAAGCCACATACAATGCCAACAATCTTTGTTGTACTGGTACAACTTCTTCAAATTCCAGTAATAACGTTTCTAAATGATTTAAACCATCAAATGTGGGCAAGTTACTTACTTTTGTGCCAATCCAACGAACTTCCCTGATCAATTTGGCACATATCCATGCAGAAACTTCATACATTTTGTTCTGCCAGTTCTCCAGTGCTTCTTATGAGTCTAATGAGCACACATTGTCACTTCGCTAGCTCAAATTCCCATCTGTTGTAGGGTTAATGTAATCCTATTGTCTTGCTGTCAATTTATATATATTATCTAGATAATATGTGTGATATTCCTCTCTGATGGGTTCTGTCTATATTCGACCTTCATCAAGATCCAGAGGTGAAATGACCCTAAGGACATTACCTTCAAATTTCATTCTTCTTTTCTTTAAGTCAACAACAGTGGAATTGTTGAAAGCCCAATCAATTCCTAACAGTGTAGGATAAGGACATCTATCATCAACTATCTCAACCACCTCGAAGTCAAAAAATGTTCTTACCCCGTCGATGTCCATAGGGAAATGCTCCAGCCTACCAAAGGGGCTTACTGCCTACTGATTATCCATCCTAATATTGATAAGGGAATATATCAACTTAGGTTTTCCCATCAGTGCCCAGGTCTACTTCATCATAACATTGGCCTCTGACCCTAAGTCGAGGACCACATAATCTATATCATAATCTCCAATTTGGGCATTAAGGTGTAGTTATTTATTTATCCTTCTTTTTTTGGATAGTTGATGTACTACTTTATTCAGTAGAGGATCTACCCTTCCTATATCATATTGCCTAATCAAATTTTGTAGTTCTTGTATGTATTTTTCATCCTTAATCAAATTAATGCAAGTACATAAGAATTTCATAAGTCTGCTTACCTCTTTTCCTTCTCGAGGCGAAGCAGACTGATCAAAGGCCAGGGGAATTCCACATTCTCTCACTTTTGGTTGTGCCTTTGATGAACAAGCCTAATCTCTTTCAAACTCTTTTGTTGCCTCTTCAAATTTCTTCTTCTCTTTATTTGGATCAAACTCCTGTGTCGTCTTTGTAGTTCTTCTGACTCTTGATTCTTCTGTAAGCTTCCCTGGAGTCACCCTATATTCTCCTATAGAGGTGCCTCCTCTAGTGATAATGGTGACTCTAGGATCCACTCTGTGAGGTTCTGGTGATATTAGTTGTACTTTTTGGTTCCCTGCTCATCTTTCCTGAAGTTTGGATAACAATGCAGGACAATCTTCTATGACATGTTCAAATGAGTTGCAGTAACTGCAAGTGGTACAAGGGTTCTAACAATCCCTTTCCAAGTGACTTGGATGTGCACATTTATAACAAATGATCTGACCTCAACCTCAGCCCATGCCTCCTCCTCATCCTCTTCCTCTGAATCCACCATGAAGGTTGAATTTTCCTCTTCCTAGGGATTTAAACTACGAAGTATTTCCTTCTTGTTGTACTTCACCTTGAATTCTATATGTGTCTCTTGATATTTCATGCAAGAGGTCATAATCCCTACAATATTTCTCATCATGCCCCATAGATTTACAGAATGTGCAGTAAAGGTTGGTAAGTGTCTAGACATATTTTTTCATGTAATATCATTCTCCATGGCGATGTCTATTTATACATACCTCGCACCAAGATAGAGGAACCTGCTTCAAAGGGCTTGGGGCTCCTGAAGCCAATTACTCATGAAATAGAGGACAATTATCCTTGTCTTGACCTTCTGATTTGCATCTGATACACCAAATATCTTCTCTTTTATCGTTTCCCTTATATTTATTCATATCTACGACCTACAGTGATAAGCTAGTTAGCTGACTCAAAATTTGATTCATACCTGAGATGGACTCTCCCATAGGGGTTGATTTTAGTTTCATAGCAATCTCCAGTGCGTCAACTTGCAAAGTGATCTTTTGTTGCATCAGAGGGACTCTGATGTGTGGTAAGAGGGAAGCAATAAACCATTCTTTATTTTTTTCGTCTGGAATATGAAAACTCAAATGGACTATCAGGGTCTTAAATCTCTTATCAAACTCCCAAACAGGTTCAACTACTCTCTTCTTGATTTATTTCAACTCTATGATGCACTGCGAATCTGACTTGGGTTTCTTGAATTATGCAATTGACACAGTCTTGATCTCGTTCAGCAGTTTCGGCTGTACAACTCCTTGGAAGAAATTCATGTACCAACTCAGTGCACAGTCTCTTAGGGTAGTACTAAACTGAGCTCTCTTAATAACTTCATCAATGACATTCTTAATATTCCATACATCTTCGCATAAGAACCAATGTTGATAAGGATCTTCAGATCCATCTCCCCTAAAGGTGGGTAACCTCATCTCATCTTCCATAGATCTTCCCAGGGTTCCTAACTGAGTATGCATTGAACCACTTGTACCAGTTCTCTGAGTGCTCTGATAACTTAGGTTACTATGGTTACATAATGATGTTAAAACAACATGAGGCATAATAGTACTTACTTCAACATTCTACGTAATCCCTGAAGTTTCTGACTCTTATCGCGAGGTTATTTAGCCTTCCCTTCTTTTTCCCTAGTGGACTCTGAATGTTCCTCATTTAGTAGCCCTTCTTCTTCTCCATTGTATAACCCTTCTTCCTATGTTGGTGGTTTGTGATTATGCTCAAACAAGTTCACGAGAGGAACTTCTCTAAAGGTTCTCCCAATGCGTGTGTGTGTCTGACCTCTGTGTCACTATCGTTGTCTGAATTCTTAAACATTATCTTTTTCAATATGACCTGCTATTGTATCTTCAAGATGTTCTTCTCATGCAATAACATCTTGATCTTTAACTTCAAGAAGTGTAAAAATTTTACTCGCAGTCCCTTAAAAAAATATCTCTCTACTTGGCTATATGATTCTACTCGATCAATAGAAAACTCAGTAGTGTACCCTCCAATGGTACTATCAAACCAATGATCTACTGATCTTGAAATGACCTTATCAACTCTCTTGACCTTCTTGATCAACATCAACTTCCAATCCACAGGTGGTCTGAGTCTGATTTCGAACTGGGTATATGCTAATCTAGTTAGCCACTCGTATAGCTCCTTATTAATTCCTCCAAATAAAATCTCATGTATATCAGTAAATATATACCTTCCCAACCAATATTATGTACTAATTATTAGGGTTCTTATTCTAAGCTTCTCCGAAGTCCTTTTCTTATTCTTCTATCCATGTCTGAATATTTGTCTTCGATGGAAACCACCTTTACATTCCCTCAAGAAGACCTTGGTCCTGGAAATAGAACCATTTGTTGGCATAGGGACAGACCCAGGGTTCGGTTATAAAAGTGAACCAACAAGCCCTAACTACTGGCCCTTTTGGAAACACCTTCAAAGCAGATGCAGTCTCACCCAAAGTAGCTATAGGGGGTTGCAGGACACATGTGTCTACAACCAGAGGAAATGCAAAGAGGATCCAGGGTAACACTCTCACACAAATCTAGCTATTCTTTATCTTTCTTAAGCCTACTATGTGAACTATATCTCAAATCTAACACAATATTGCATTAACAATATATCAAAGATTAGAAGAACACAACACCAATCACACACAACAACAAGATATAAGGGGTTCACCTCTCCCTAGGGCTACGTCAACAAAAATGTGCGTTATAATATATTAGATGAAAGCATACAGTTCTATTTGCACTCTTAGCTTGGAGATCTCTCTTTCTTTCTCTCCCTCTCTCCCCTCCCTACGCACCCAGCTACAAGGTTGATCTTTGCACCCAACTGAAGATCTTACAACACAGACTTCTCTCACCACACAATATTTCTCTCTCAACAATAACAACAATCACTCATCATACATAATCGACCCCATCCCAGGTCCTCTTGACCTTTATTTATACATTACAATGATTCTCGAACAACCTTAGGATGAAACCTAGGTGTCAAAACCCTAGGTGTCTAAAACCCTAGGTCAACTTGACCCGCATTTTCAGGGCTTCACCGACCTGTCTTTCCTTCTTTCTTGTGAGGTGATCCAAAGCATCCATTGGTGGATTTTTTTCTTGCTGAGTCATCCACGATCCATCTTCCTTTTTGATCTGTCTTCCTCGATCTCCCCGTCCAACAACTTTATTTCTCTTACTTCACTCCGTATTTTCTTCTCTTTTGGCCACTTCGACCTAATCTCAGTCAACTTGTCTTCCACACAGTTTGCACTTCGCGCTTCTTTTCTTATTCTTCACAACCTTCCATAACCAAGGGAGAAAAGTGATAGAGACACTAAAGGATTTAAGGAGGGAAGTTGAAACCAAGAATGGGGATAAATGAGAAAGTAGCACATGAACCAATCAGTCCTCTAACCAAACATCAGTTGGAATTAAAAGTTAAAAATCTTACAAAATAGAATGAAGAGTTGAAGCAAGAAGTAGAGGAGTATAAATTATTGGATAGTCACATCAAGAAAGAGAATGCACAATTGAAGGAGAATAACTACAGACTATAGGGTGAGCATGATGAGGTCTCTTCCAATCTTAACAAATTTTTGTGCCTAGTACAGTATACACCAGTTATTAAGAGGGAGCTTAAGTATGAGGCTTCAGGGTTGGATATCTTAAAACCAAGAAGTTAATGTTCAAGCAAGTTGGAGGATACACAACAGTTTTGCAATTTTGAGGACCGATTCAACACTTTTTCATGAGGAAATGCAATGACTTGAGCATGGGGGAAATGTTGAGCCTCTTTTTTGTCACCTCCAATTTCCTTATCTTTCCCCATATCCTGACCAATTTTTCCTAATACGTATGCACTCTCTACCTATTTTCCTCAATAGGCATGTCCTTTAGAAATTATTGTGTACATATGAGGTAACTTATGTTTAATCATGATTTATGATTATTTATTAATGACTTGGATTGAATATTTGATGTTTATAGCTCTCTAATTACTTTGAATGATCCAAGAAGACTTCATGAAAATAACTCGTGTTTCTACGATCATCTGGTACCTGTTGTTGAGTTCGTCTGGTACCGATTTTTATGCTCGTCTGGCACCGAGTTATGTGATTGTGTGCGTCCGGTACTAGTCTTTTTCTCCAACTGTTCCCATCCGGTACCCGTTCCGAATTTCCAAGCTTGGATGTTTGAATGAGATTGTTCTCGATGGGTCCAAGGAAATTTTTGGTTTGAACATTATTTGTTCGTTGAAGACCACGATACATTTCATCACTCATGCACTTCATTTCATGAGGATGAAATCATTCCCTTAAAACTCGATACATCCACCAATTGTAATAGTTATGCAAGTATTTGATGTTATCTCTAGACTTTGATTGTAACGAATACTTATCTTTAAAGAGAGAACCTTGTAAACTGTAGATATAGAGAGATAGAATTAAGCATTGCTATGTTGTAAGATTGGTTCTTGAAGACTGTGGATTGTACCTCTATTTTTATGAAGTAAAGATATAATTATAGCTCATGGATTCTATGTGTGTATTCAAACCTTCTCTTCTATAAGTTCATTTTAAGAGTTGTCTTGTTGGTATGACAAAGGCCCACCAACCCAATCAAGGTAATCCTCTTTGTATTTAGTTTTCAATATAATTATGGTTTTATGTGTGTGGATAGAATAATTATCTATTTAATCACAACATCTAACTTCATGCTTGTTATGTATCAGTGACACATTTGATAGAAGGTCATATAGAAGTGTGGTAACTTTAAGTGAGTGAAATCTTTGTGTGCAACATAAGGTTTCTGAGTGCAATGATTTATGAGTAGTTAATTGTCATATTTGAGTGAGTATATGAGAACAATCATTTGATTAAATGTTGTAGTGTGTGTTTTTATTTTGCAAATCTTGGAATGGGTTGGATCTCCATCTTTCACCATACATGAGCCTATAATGGAGTATTCCACCATCCTACAAATCGAATTAGAAAGATGGAGTGATATCCTGTGGAGATCGCGTAGTTACAACAAGTCAATAATAAATTCACACATGCAATAGATTTCTGGTTAGACAGTATTGTTGCAAGGTTTATCATGGAATTTGCAGTAGATACCGCGAAGTCTTACACTGCAGCAGAGGAGCATTTTGTAAAAGGACCCAGAGGTAGGTACATTAGTTCGTTGTATACTTCAATCAACATTTTATTGTATAACAATGGTGTGATGACCATGGAATCAGACAACTAAACTTCCCTGTGTGCATGGGGGAAGGGGGTAAGCATTGACATGAAGCTCAAAAATGGAGGACGATATGGATAAGGGAAAGAAGAAGGAGACCATGGACCCAATCATGATGGAGGAAGATCAGAAAAGTCAGATAATGGAAAAATCTAGAAAGACAAGAAGCAGAGTACCCTACCAATATAAGATGAATAACAAGAAGAGATATATAGTTGATAGAGAGGGCTTGGAAAGTGATGAAGAAGAGGTAGAGGATATCCGGGATATGGAGCATATTGAGAAAATATTGCATGCAACATATTAAAGGAAAACAATAGGTCCAAGGGTAGGAATAAAAGACAAAACTTCAATCCATATCACCATGAACCTACAACCCCATGTGCGACTAACACACCAGAATGAACACCAATATTTACAAAACCATATTTTAGTGGAAGAAAGACAATAGGATACACATCCAAGCACAGAGAATCAACTGGAGGAGCCATTTCATGAAGTAATAGTCAATTATATACACAACACATAGGTATTAGTTCAACATAGTTAAAAATGGAAGGACATGGTCCCACGATGAGATTACCAAAATTTTGGGGAGAGGCATCAGAGGACCCTGAAAATAACTTATTCATATGTGAGAATATCTGGCAAGAAAAAAAGATCACAGATGAGGATACAAAACTTGCGTAGTTAGCTATTACACTAAGAGACTGTGCACTAGACCGGTACATGGCCTTATATGTAAACAACCCACCAGGAGTAACAAAGACTATTGCGAATGTGAAAAAACTATTGATAAATGAATTTTTGAAGCCCAACTTAGAAGACGAGTATATGAATGAAATGATCGAAATCAGGCAAAAACCAGGTGAATCTGTTTGGGATATTGATTAGAGGTTTAAGAGTCTAAAAGGTAAGTTTAAATATGCAATGAATGACATGCAACATAGGCATTTATTTGTCAACTCACTGTTAACACATTTGAAATACCCATTAATATATCAAGAGTTCCAAATCCATGGAGAGGCTCTACAATCAGCCTTACAAATGGAAGAGAACCAATATTAGCAGACATATACAACAATAGAGGATTTGAATAATATAACATTTCAACTTAACGAGAATAAGGGTAAAGAGAAAAGATAAGTTTTTTGATGTACCTTATACAAGGCAAAAAGAAACCATAAGAATGCATGTCCAACTTTCACACAATATATAGCGATAGGGGTTCCAAACCCATTTCCAACAGGAGGACCATAGTGCAAGATTTGTAAGACATATGGGCATGATCCATATCACTGCCCAATGATGTAGAAATATAAGACAATACCAAAAAGATCATACTACAATTTTTGCAAGTTAGTGGGTCATGATGATAAGGATTGTAGGACGATGGAGTTGATGAGAGAAATAACTTCAGATACTTATAGGGTGCAATAATAAATGATGATAGGAAAATTTGTACCTCGTTTCAAACATCTACCACCACCATACAACAATGTGCAAAAACAAAACAACATTGCGTAGGCACCGTATAATAATGCACAACAACAGTATAACCTCGCGCAGTATCACCATGTACCTCAGTACAATGCACCACATGGATATCAAGTTGGACACAGAGGTGGAGGATGAGGAAGAGGACCAGTAGTGTGCCACAAGTTCCAACAACCAGAAGATTATGCAAGGGAGTGTCCACTCCCACTAGCGACATGTATGTATTGTCACGCAACAGACCATGACACAGAAGACTGTCCAACACTCTTGGTAAAGATCCAATAAAAAAGGAACCAAAACAACCAAAATGTATAGTGGATTTTTGTAGAAGCCATGGATTATGGGAGAAACATAAATATAGTCACTAGAGGAGGAGCCAAGACAAGAATTGATGCAGTAAAACAAGATCCACCGCAACACCAATGGGTTAAGAAGAATACAGAACCACAAAAGAAGTTTGATGCATGGAAAGAAAATGAAACATTCAAGGAGGCTAGATAAGATTTTATCAAGCAAAATTTTGTCTACATTAGTCACGCAAAACACTCAGAACTTACCAATGTATGAAATTCCCTCCTCAATGTACCATACCAGTGAAGGACAACCCTAAGAAAAAGTAAGTACCATAAATAATTTTCTACAATATTGTGTTAAGATATTCAATGACCTATCATCTGTTAAGGTTTTACAAGACATGATAGAAAGATGTAACACCAAGGCAAAAGGAAAGTTAAAACAAAAAGCAGTCAATCACCTCCATACAAGAAGAAGGACAAGTAGAGAATTCGAGATAAATGCCAACATTTAGGATTTTAATATGGGTGATATTGTACTGGATTTAGTCTCTGAAGTAAATTTTTTACCTAAGAAGACATGGAAGTGTATGGGGGAACCTACATTAGGCTATTCACCTATCCAGTTGAAATTAGAAAATCAACACAGAGTGTTACCAATTGGAAGGATGAAAGGTGTGACAACATATTTGGATGGAGTGTGCACTATGGCATATTTTGAAGTAATAGAGATAGTAGACGGCATAACACCTTACCCAACATTGCTTGGATTGTATTGGGAATTTGATAACCAAGCTATAATCAACCTGAAGACAATAAAAATGAATTTTGAATTAGGTGAATATAGAGTCATTTCCCCATTAGATCCTTCAAAAGGAGAAAGGTTTGTAGAACCCACTTGTTTTGATCTGCAAGAAATAAACCAGTTGTACAAAACTGCCACGCAAGAAGAGGATTATGTTAACCCAAATGCAGATGGGGTACTCAGCTGGAGAAGCATTACATCATGTTCTTCTAACTCAGAAACAGGTTTGGAGAATTGGCAACAACGATTACTGAAGTTTCAACAAGGAGGTGTGCAATAATAGATCGTGTAGTAAGATGGGTTGGTACAGAGATAAGATAACCTCCCAGTTTTCATGGGTTAAATGACTTAGAGGAATTTCTGAAAAAAATATGAAGACAAAGTGTTAGAAAATCAAAGGCTCTTAGCCCTAGGTATTGCACTCAAGGACACACCTTCAAGACGATTGGGTGTGCAAAAAGAAACCATTCACGAATGGTATCAGTGTAAACGGCTATTTCACATTAGATTTGGTGCAGAGAGGGAGAGAAATAAATTGCAGAGGTATAATGGATAGGGAACACCAGTGGAACACTTGGAAAAGTGCAAGGCACAATGGAGGATGACACCACCAGAGGAATGGACTCATCACTTTATCCATACATTGGAAGGAATTACAGAGAACTAGTATATAGACCAGGAGATGTGCAGAGGCACTAGAGAATGGACAAGCTTATGGAATAATTTTGTAATAACCTTCTCATTTCAACATGAGACTCCCAAAATTGATTCAGTGGTGAAGCTGATACAAGGAATGATATTTGTCAATGAACCAAAATTCGAAATCATGAAATAATATCAACAACAGAACAAACAGATAGTCAAAGAGTTAATCTCATGCTATCATGTTGAAGAGGATGCACCAAATGAAGATGATTGGCACAACATTCGGATTACATGTATTGGAGGAGAAAGAGAGGTGGAAGTTCCATCTCTGGAGTTAGAAGTATTTGATGCACCAATCAAAGTTAAGAAATTCAACATTGGGATAGCTGACAATCCTAAAAAGGAAAGTATTGGAGACTATTGGGATGAACAAACAGTGGAAAGAATAACATAGTTATTGCATGAATACAGTGATCTATTTGCAAAAACCTTTACAAAGATGAAATGCATAGAAGGGGAGCTAGGAGAAATGAAAATAACTCTCAAACATGAGGCAAGACCTGTCAGGCAGATACCTTAGAGACTGAATCCAATGTATAAGCAAAAAGTGAAAGTAGAAATTGATAGAATGTTGGAAGATGGTATCATAGAACCAGTGGAGGAATCTGAATGGATAAGTCCTATGGTAGTCCAAGAAAAGAAACAAGGGGGGATAAGTATTTGTGTATATTTGAGGAAACTTAAGGATGCTTTCTTACATGACCCTTTCCCTACCCCTTTTACATATGAGGTCTTAGAGAATCTGGGAGGCCAGGAAGCATATTCATTTATAGATGGATTCTCAAGTTACCATTAGATCAAAATAGCTCTACAGGATATGTATAATCCTACTTTTTCTACAAAATGGGGATCCTACCAATATACAGTCATGCCAATTGGGATGAAGAATGCACCAGCCATATTTTCAAGAGTAGTCATAGATAGTTTTAAGGAATTCATACACCATTTTTTAGAAGTATATCTGGATGACTAGACTATACATAGTCTATTGAAGGACCATGTAGAAGTGTCAAGACTAATGTTGGAAAGATGCAGGAAATGTCAGATCTCATTGAACATCGAGAAATGCATTTTTTGGACACCTTTTGGAATATTGTTGGGACATATATAGTGTGTAAACAAGGTTTACTAGTGAACCCTACTAAGATTGCAATCTTTGTAAGTTTACAACCACCAAAGTTAGTGTGCCAGTTAAGAGAAACACTGGGACATACATGTTATTATAGGAAATTTATAAAGGGGTATGCACAGATTACTGCACCAATGGAAAAACTGTTAAAGAAGGACACCATATTTCAGTGGAATGAGAACTGTCAACAAGGATTGGACACCTTAAAACAAAATATGGTCACAACACCTATCCTAGTATTCCCAGACTAGGAAAATACATTTCATGTGCACGTAGATGCATCATCCAAAACACTTGGAGAAATTCTGTCACAGCCAGGAGCAGGGGAATTAGACCATCTTATAGCCTTTGCAAGTATAAATTTATCAGAATCAAAGTAGAATTACAACACCACAGAAAGAGAAGGCCTAGCCATCTGATCCAAGATCTTTTCATCGTGACTTATAAAGAATTGCATTAAATGAGCATAAATTAAAGTGCACCATTAAATAAGGGAAAACTAAAGAATGAAGAGACATAAGCATCAGATATGGAAAAAAAAATTGATAATGGAGTTCATCCCTGGTGGACTACATCTCCGAGTCCTCCTCTCAAATGGGTAGGCTCTTTCATTAACTCAACAAAAGAATTTGGAAAAATACATAAGTATACCTCATTCTGAAATCAAGCTGCAAAAATAATGCTTAGATCAGAAAATAGATAGCACCATTGAATTCATGGCGTCGAATTGCCTAAAAATGATTGTCTCCATGCCTTGATCCGAATGTGGCACTCCCAGGCCCAAGAAGAATTTTTTCTCGATTTTTGTGCCCTCTGCAACCTGCAATGATGATTGTACCTTTCATTGAAAAACATGCTTGGAACGTTGTATGGTCTGTGTGCCTCCTCCTTTGTGGTGGGGAAGATGCACCTTTTAATAATAAAACTAGGCATTGTATCCCATGTGGTACCCATGACCTATTGGTTAGGGGTGGATGTATTAAGGCGTAGGTTATGGCGGAGGTCCCGGGGTCAAGCCCTACGAACTCTCCTTTTGGTTTGGTATTGTTATATGGTGTATACAATATATATTTTTTCCACTATTTTTAGCAGTGGCTCTAGAACCTCTCCAACGATATACAACTGTGGTTGTAGGTGGCATGGTCCACCAGATTTGGTGGACCCGCCAACTATTGTTTTTCAAATTTCATTCACGGGCTGTCCTTGTGCATTTCCCACCTACCACATGGAAGCCCTTGATTGGGCCATGTGGCGGTCTCTCATTGGGCCATATTGTTCCCTACCAAGTTAGCATGCCACATCATTCATACAGACTGCCACGTGGCACAATCTGATTGGTCCATGGATCAGTCCAAAACACCAAAAATCGGGTGACATGTGGAAGCCTCCAATGTTGCCACATCATCATGATGATGTCATCATGCCACATGTCACTTCCCTGATCCTACCACATGTGTTGTACAGATGTTGACATCATCCATACGGATGTTGACGTCAACATTACAGATGCTAACTCATCCCCTGTTGACTGGGCTAGGTTGACCAAAATTTGACCGTGAATATCTTTCAATTTGTAAATCCATTTGATGAGTCGTTTGCGTCTCTAGAAATATTTCGATGTTCTCTTCACGATCATACCATTTTCACTGATTTTTTGGAAATTTGAATTTTTTCCGTTTCTTTGTCCGCTAGAGCCATTCTGAGCATCCTAAGTTACCTCTATGAGTTCTAAGTTGTTCTTAGCCTTTGCTGGATCCTTTTTGGATCACACCTTCCCAAGGAGATCTTTTTGGACCACCAAAATATTTCATCAATCAATAGGTAAGTGAGGGAAGAGTCCCCTCAAATTGTCCTTCTCTATCCACTTTTCCTTTTTTGGATGTGTTCCTTTTAAGCCTACTCGAAGATAATCAACATTAACCTTGTGTGAAGTCCTCGTCTTCCTATCTAGGATGATATATTCCTGTAAATGATCCAAGTAATCAAGTGAAAACTCATCAAATTAAGGTATCGAAACTTCCTCATCTTGATCGATGATCATGGGAGGCTAAAAAAGTTTCAAGTTCTCAACGTTCACAACTAAGTAAATCTACATTTAAGGTGGAATATCAAGATGAAAAGCATTGGTACCACTTTTATCCAAGATAGTGAAGGGTCCATAACGAATGGGATTGAATTTCTTTCCCTCACCCTTCAATCTCTCCTTGCTGATGTGAATCCATACCCGGTCTCCAACCTAGAACTGATGATCAACCACGTGCTTGTCATGTAGAGCTTTATATTGTTCTTGACTTTTCTCCAACTGTTCCTTGACTTCCTGGTGTATCTAATGGATCCTTTGGATGAACTTGTGGGCTCTTTCCTCTATTTGTTCTTCATTCACATCGGTATATCTCCCATACATCAAGTCCAAAGGAACCTTTGGTAGGTACCCAAAACATGTCTCAAAAGGTGAACTCTGAGTGGTTGAATGTAAATCTTGGTTGTACGCATGATGTACATAGGGTATATGTTCATCCCATAACTTTGGATGCTTGTTGCAGTAACCTTGAAGCAAAAGTACCACTGTTTGGTTTACCACCTCTACATGTCTGTCGGTCTATGGATGGAAATAAATGCTCCTCTTCAATTTGGTGTCCATTATCCTCCACAAGCTAGTCCAAAATACCCAAGGAATCAAGTATCTTGATCTGAGACAATGGATGTGGGTAATCCAAAGTGAACCCAAACATATTGAAAGAAGATATTACTAATCTTCTCAACAGTGATCTACTTTTTACATGGCATCAAGATACACATATTGCTGAACCTATCCACTACAACATACAAATAATCATGACCCCCTTTGGTCATTGGTAAACCCCCTACAAAATCCACAGAGATACGTTCCCATGGATGGGATGGAATAGGAAGTGGTGAGTATAACCCCAGTTTTCTATTAGTGGGCTTACAAGTAGAACACATCACACACCCCTTTACATATTTAGTTACAATTTCTTTCATTTGAGGCCAGTAAACAAACCTCTACAAATGAGCCATAGTTTTTCCTACCCCAAAATTCCTAGACACGAGAGAAGTGTGAGATTCTCATATTACATGAACTCTTTCACTTGTAGGAATACATATCTTTCCAATATGGTAGAGTATTTTTCCCTGCAAACAATAGTTCTCTACCTGTCCACCATGGGTTAGCTTCGTATATACTTCCTTAAAATCTTCATCAATGGAATATTGTTCTACATAGCTATCATGAGATAAATAAGTATTCTTAAAAACAATAGAAGAAACAATATGAGGTCTAGAAATCATATCGGCTACCTTATTACTTGTACCCTTTTTGTACTTGATTACCCAATGAAATTGTTGTAGAAAACCCATCCATCTGAAGTGTCGAGATTGTTGCAATTTGGTATGTTCTTGGAGATACTGTAAGGGTTGGTGATCTGTATGTATGATTGTTTCCTTCCATAAAAAATAGTTCTTCCATTTCTTTACGCTCTGGACTAATGCATAGAACTCTTTATCATATGTAGGATAGTTAATAACAGCTTGGTTGAAATTTTCATAGTGGTAACAGATAGGCTTACGATATTTCATCAATACTGCACCCATGATGTATCTTATGGAATTTTTCTTGATATCAAAAGGTTGTTGAAGATTCAACAATGCTAATACTAGTGCGATATTGATCTTCTCCTTCAAAATGTTGAAATATTTTTTTTGCTTTCCTTCCCACCAAAAAGTGTTCTTCACATGGTTAAGGCATGCAAAGGAGTTGCTATAAAGGAGAAGTTGGGAATGAACCTCATCCAATACTGGAATGCACCTAATAATATTCGTACTTCGGTTACACTTTTTGGCTCAGACCAATTTACAATTACATCAATTTTGGAAGGATCAATTTTCAATTGTCCTCCTCCTACAATATGACCTAAGTACACAAGTGCAGTCTTGTCAAATTCACATTTAGACAATTTTACATAGAGATTTTCCCTTTGCAAAGTATCCAATACTTGATTTACATGCCTCACATGTTCATCCCAAGTCCCGCTAAAAATAATAATGTCGTCTAAATATACAATCACAAAGTCATCTAAGAAAGGGATGAATACATCATTTATCACAGGAATGAAAGTTGTCGGAGCATTTCAAAGCCCAAACGACCCAACTAACCACTCAAACAATCCATTTTTAGTTTTAAAGGAAGTTTTCCATGCATCTTGTTTTGCGACCCTGATTTGATGATATCCACTGCGAAAATCCAGCTTAGTGAAATAAACAACATTCTTCAATTGATCAAGTAAACAATCTATACGAGGAAGAGGGTATTGATTTTTCACCATGATTTTATTTAAATCCCAGTAATTGACACCCATTCGTCATGTGCCATCCTTCTTTGGCACCATCATGATCAGAGAACCACAAGGAGATGAAATGGGCTTGATGACCTCTTGATCTAATAAGCCATGTACATGCTTCTTGATCTATGCCATCTCCACAACTGACATCCTGTACATGCCCACATTAGGAAGCGCATAATCATGTTGAAGATGTATCTGATGTTGGATTTCCCTCTTAGGAGGTAATCCATCTGGTTCCTGAAAAATATCATCATACTTAGAAACAATATCAATTATTCCTTTTTATGAGATGGATCACACCCTTGGAAAGCGTCAGATGTCCCGACATATTTCTCTCTGACAACCATGAGTACATATCTCTTATTAGTTTTTATGAGTCTTTTCATTTTCTCTGCACTAACAAGTGTTGTATTTACCTTCATGTTGTGAGCTCTAACAATATATTCCACTCCCCTTTAGTAAGGTGGTATTTGTTCTCATGATGAAAGAAGACTTATTTTCTATCATAAAGACAAGGACTTTCCAACACTATGCCACATATATCAAGTGGTACAACATCCAAATCCACTTCATCAATCAACTTTGAAGCAATAGAAAATATGATCCTACATTGTTTGGTGACATTAAGTTTTTATTTATCACATACCCAACCAAGAGGATAAGGCTTCGGATGTGGTTTCATTTCAAGACTCATATTCTTGACAAGTGCTTCACATATTAAGTTTACTTGGGAACCCAGATCAAATAATTTATCTATCTTAGTATGTTTAGATACAACTCTTATATGAAATAACTCATTCCTCTTTCATTCATCAACATGAAATTCATTATTGGAACTTGAACTAGCATGAAGAGAATCTTTAGCTTGTACTCCAACCACTGTGATCTTTCCTTCATCTCCTGAATCAGAACCAAGATCTTTTTTCACTGTAGCAATGGTCTTTGTCTTCCCCTTTCCACCGAACTGTTTCGGTTTCTTTTCTGGATGCAGTTTCTGGTAGTGTTCTTCATCGTGACCACTCTTCTTGCAATGATTGAAATATGGTTTTCCTCCTTCTCTTGTCACTGTGGCGGTATTCTTGTCCTTCCTTTTAAACTTCTTAAAAATATTATGTGGTATATTGGAAGGTTTCTTCGTGGGATCTTCTTGAACATGTTTCCCCCTATTCTCAAGGTGAGTGGCTTGCACACAAACTTTGTCAATACTAGTGGGGTTAAACAAGAGAAAAGTATGATGAATATAACTGTGAAGTGCACCAATATACTTCATTAAAGTTGCATAAGAATCGAAAGGAATGTTCAATGCAAGAGATTTCTTCCTAAATTCTTCTGTGAAACTTTGTACAGTTTGACCTTTACTTTGCCTTAAAGTTTTCCATTCCATCATTTATTTATGTAAATACCCTAATGGATAAAATTGCTTCCTTATCGCTGATTTAAATTCCAACCATGAGGAAAGAAGATTACCACACTTACTTCTATCCTAAAGCTTTCTCTCCCACCATATGAGAGCGGTGCCTTCCAACCGAAGAGAAGCCAATTGCACTTTAACTTCCTCTTCATCAATATGTTGGACACGACAATACACTTAAACCTGTCAGATCCAATTATCTAGATTTTCAGGATTAGCCTCTCTATTAAACATAGGTAAATAAAATTTTACATCAATCTTTAATAATGGTTTCTTAAAAGAGGCTTTATGGCTAGAACGATGAGAATGATGAGAATGCTCAGAGGAAGAAGAACTAGAAATTGAAGGTGAAGACGGAGGCTCAGGAGGATCTCCTCCAGCCCCTTGGCTTACCAAAGCATCATCATCTATATGTGCTTCCTTTTTCTTCCCTTTCTTATTCATCCTCTTCTCGTAATCTCCATACATTTGTTTGACCATTTCTTACATGCTATAAAATACCATGTGAATGTTTTTCTCCTATTCATCACGCTTGTCCTCTTCTGCCATTTTCTTCCTTCGGGATGCATGGCCAAATTCAGAATTGAAAGTATTAAGAGTTCCTTCACCCTTATTATGCTTGGCCCTAGTAAGCATTCACACTCAATAATTCAATAAAAGACGACTGCTCTGATACCAACATGATCCAGTATCTTTTCGTCGTGAATTATAAAGAATTGCATTAAATGAGCATAAATTAAAGTGCGCCATTAAAGAAGGGAAAACTAAAAAATAAAGAGACATAAGAATCATATCTGAACACAAAACTTAATAACGGAGTTCATCCTTGGTGGACTACGTCTCCGGATCCTTCTCTCAAATGGGTAGGCTCTTTCATTAACTCAACAAAAGAATTTGGAAAAATACATAAGTATACCTCATTCTGAAATCAAGCTGCAGAAATAATGCTCAGATCCGAAAACATACAGAAGCACTGAATTCATGGCATCAAATTACCCAAAAATGACTATCTCCATGCCTCGATCCAACTCTAGCACTCCCAAGCCCAAGAAGAATTTCGTCTTATTTTTCAAGCCCTCTGCAACCTGCAATGATGACTGTACCTTGTATTGAAAAGCATTCCCAAAAGGTCGTACATTATGTGCACCTCCTCCTCTGTGGCTTGGAGGATGCACCTTTTAATAATAAAACTTGGTGTTGTATCCCATGTGGTACCCGCGACCTATTGGTTAGGGGTAGATGTATTAAGGCGTAGGTTATGGCGGAGGTCCTGGGGTCAAGCCCCACATAATCTCCTTTTGGTATGGTATGTTCATATGGTATATATAATATATATTCATTTCTTTATTATTAGCAGTGGCTCTAGAACCTCTCCAACGATATACAATTGTGGCTATAGTTGGCGTGGTCAGCCAAATTTGGCGAACCCGCGAACTATTTTTTTTCAAATTTCCTTCACGAGTTGTCCTTGTGAATTTCCATCCTTCCATGTGGAAACCCCTAAATGGGCCACATGGTGGTCTCTCATTGGGCCACATTGCCCCCTGCCAAGATGGCACACCATGTCAGCATGCCACGTCAGTCGTATGGACTGTACGAACTACCACGATTCGATTGGTCCATGGATCGGTCCAACATGCAGAAAACTGGGTGACACCTTTGTTGGACACACCTACCACACTTAGAGGGAGGGTGAATGAGTGTGAGGATATTTTTCCCAAAACCTTCGTCTTTACATAAAACTCCTTAGTTAACATTCAACATTTATTCATTACCCATTGCTGTCATTTATAACCAATTAGATGTGAACATATATCAGTAGCATATATCAGCAACACATGTCATCAATAAGTCATCACCACAAGGAACACAAAGAACACAAGATGTATGTACAATTTTTCATTTTATTATGGACAACAATATGGGGTTTATCAACAACAACTGAATAGAGTACAACTCTACAAGAGCACCAACTCTATAATGCAAGACTCAACTTACACCCTCAGCACCAACTGAGATGAGGAAACAATCCTCAACAAATATCAATCTGTCAATAGGTACGCGACCTGTCAGTAGCGTAGCCTGGGTGTGTACGCGCCCTGGCTCACTACAACCCACGTGTACCTATGGCTAGTGTATAATGCAACATGTGTATGCTTCTAAGCAAATAGGGTTTTGCTTTGCTTCACATGCTCAGATCCTCTGCAACTTGTAATCACTTTCTCTTCTGTCTTCCACTATCCAAACTGACCCACAACTAGCCACAACATCTCCAAGCTCTCCAATAGCTTGCTCATGCTCCACAATATATCAATATGAATGCTATCTCAAACATGTATAAGCATCTAGTATACCATAGAAATCATGCCACCAATGAATCACAAGAGTATTGATCACTCCATCAACAAAATCAAACAAACTAAACCACATCATAGAATCCATACCAAGAATTCCCTAAGCATTCCCATCACATCAAACAATAATATTCATAAAGATAATAATGTAATCATACTAGTGTCTTAGTGATAGATCTGAGGCCATAGAATGCAGATCTGGAACCTACCTAATCATCCAAGAGCTTGGCACCAGCTCAAACACAAGTCTTCACCATTTTATCCACCATACGCTCCCTGTCTTCAGGCAACCCGAGTATACCTTATTGTATATGCACCCTAAGCACAGACAACCCACATATACCTCAGAAACTAGGGTTTCTGAAGTTCCGAGAATTTTTCCGTCAAGATATCCGATATTTCCGAAAATTTGATGCATCCATGAGATCCTCCTCTTGCTCTCTTCCTCTAAATAGATCTTCAATCATGCTCAAGAGATCCACACCAATAATGCTTAAGAAGCTCTCCATCAATACTCCAAAAGATATTCACAAGAAGCTCTCCATTGATCCACAAAAGGGATTCTCTCCAAAATGTGTATTTCACAAGAGATCCTAGATTCTTATTTATACTTTCATCTTCTAGGTCACTTAACCCATTTCTAGGTCACTTAACCCATTTCTATATCTTACGGTTAACCACTTTCCATGAATAGAAAGTTCTCCATTACTTTATCATTTACATATTCCTTCTTGATTTTGTCACTTCTCTTTATTATTTGAATAATCCATCTTGATTTTGTCACTTTACTTTATCATTTAAATAATGATTTCTTCTTTTCAATCACTTTGACTTCTTTGACCTTGGGGGCTTCAAGCCTTCATATGGGGGTCCTCCAACTTCATAAGGTCATAACTCTCAAACCATGAGGAGTTATGTGACATTCCACATACCACCAGAAATGACATGACAAGAACTATCCATCTAGGATAGTTTCACCAACAACTTCATTGATATTCATCTCATTATTCCACATACAAGCATGGGCCCTCCAACCAACCATTCTTCTAGGATAACTCAATCTGCAAAGCGTCTTCTCGTGAGGTATTTCACCATAAGGGGACCACTTTGGATTTCATCCATTTGTGCACCTTATCAATCATGATAAGACAATAATGAGTCATCTTTTCATCAAACAAACTATGCATCATCATGTATCAATGACAACTCATTGATCCATCTTCATTTATGCATCATATCAATGATCCATCTTTATTAATTGGTTTCCACTTTGACATCTATCATTCTCCTCAAGGACAATACATATACATTGTTTATCAATCATCAATCAATCAATTACTTGACATCAATCAATCAAACAATTTACATCATTGGCATATGATCCAACAATCTCCCAAATAATCAAAGCATTGGCATCAATGACAACATGATCCAACAATCTCCCCCTTTGGCATTGATGGAAATACCAAAATTGATGTCAAAACCAATTACCAATTATTGATTTCAACA